>VWZS01010216.1:482427-677225 GCA_013397075.1 Rhabdornis inornatus | reverse complement strand
GACGGGACTTCCCTAAGAAAAGGTACCCCCCCCCCGCCCTCCCGCCCAAAAAGGCCGTCCCGGAGCGCGGAGGTGAGGGGCGAGGAGCCGGGAGGCAGCGCAGCCCCGGGGCGCCGCTCCGCACTTGTGCCGGGAGCTGCTCCCTGTGCCGGCCCCTCTCGGCACGGCAGCCCCGCTGCCCACCCGGCTCTGCCCTGCCCTGCCCCGGGCTCCGAGCGCCCCGGCGGGCACGCACCGCCGGCTGACCGGCCACCAGGCTGCTCCAAAGTGTCTCTCCCGCAGTCCTCGGCCTCGCAGCCCAAGGCCTGGACCTTTTGCCTTCGCTTCTCCCTGGCATCTGCAGTTAGTAGTGATGGGAGCGAAGGAGGGGGCCCGGACGGGTAGGGATTGATTAATGCCAATCCACTGGACTACAGGTAGTGAAGTCCGCACTTCACTTTTTCCCTTTGTTTATTCTAGAAAAAAACAACACTGTCAAGTAATCCTGAGTTTGAATGATCGAGTGTGATTAAGTGCTACATGACAGGACTGGTTGGCATGCCCTTTTATAGGATACATTTATCTCCTTTTTCTCGAACTGGTCAGTGTGGAGGAAGGCAAAGTCCTTTCCTGCTCTGAAACTGAATGCTCTTTTCTGCAAGAAATTCAGCAGCTGCATTTGGTCCTCTTCGGTCCTTTGTGTGGGGAAGCGGAAGAAAATCCCTAATTGCTTAGTCACATTTCATACTCTTACCCTTCACCTTGTATTATCTTCTGACTATAGTTTCACTGAGTGGATTGAGTGGCTCTTGTTCAACCAGCTGCATCACCCTCTCTCTGTTAAGTTAACTTCACTTTCCAAAGGGTCTAAGCAAAAGATCTGAAAGAGGAGGCAAAAGTTAGGCCCTATATTTGGAGAGAGATGTGAGAAAAAAGTCTTGGGCTTCAGAAGCCATGAACATTAGAAGCTTTTGAGGTCAGCAAGTCACATGAAATGAGGAAAAAAAGTATGGATTTGTGAAAATTCTTTCCTACCTGCCTTCTCTTTTCTCACTTTGCATTTGGTGATACTACTTAAAGCTATTTAACTTTACTCGAGCCTTTGAATTTCATAATTTGCATTCAATGAATTATACTAACATGGTCATCTTTCTCCTAAATAATTTCAGATGGCTTAATCTTCATGAAAACAAGTCTATAAAAACCCTGTATTTGCTGTCTTGGGAGACTCGCCACTCAGAAAGAGAACAGACTTGGAAAACTCTTTTGACCTACACAAATACAGCTAGAAAAACTTTTAAATTGAAAAAGCCTCCTAAAGCCAGCCTTCAAATTGACATACTGTAGCACAAGCCAGAAATAGGAAATTAATTTTGAAAATGAGAGATTAGAGAGTGATTGGAAGGGGAGAAAACACAGATTTGTAGGAATAATCATGATTGACAACCCTGCCACAGACTAAGTTGTGACTAATGCCAGCACCCATCTTGCTACCAGGCTGCTTCTGTGGGGAGACATGTTAACAACTCATTCCTTTCGAGGGGACTTTGGTGAGTGGCAGCACAGTGGTCTATTGTGAGGTCCTTGAACATGGTAATGAAGGTTTTGTGAAGTCTGGTTTCCTTCCACTTCAATGAAGCAAATTCCTGTTGTAGGGAACAGTCCTGTGGTAACATTGGCTGTTTTAATAGACATATCATTTTAAAGCAAGCTCTTAACCATTTGTTGCGCTTTCTCTTAAAATGTACAGCTGACTTGAAAAGATTATCTGTATCTTTGTTCGGTGTAACTTGCTTCAAATTGAGGAGATGTGGGAGCCCTGCACTGCTGGTACATGGTATGGTCCCAAGGTAAATCTCCCAGTAAGGAGCCTGGTCTTGATGCCATTGAACCATGCTGCTGTTTTGCTGTTGATTTTGGTGAGGGCAGGCAGGATCATGCTGAAACTGAACGTCACACGTACTGAAGGGGGTCCTACAGAAGCTGATCTGATAATCAGACAATTTTTTGCAAAGATTGTAAGTATGGCTTTCACAGGCAGTAATTAAATGGTGATTTTGGTTAAATCAATGTCTTTAGGCTGAAGTAAATTCCCATGAGCTCAGTGATTTCAGAAGGCAGCAAATCCAAAATGTAGTACAAGGCTACAAGGCATTGTTTCACTTAAATGACTCTGTGTGACCATGGAGAAGGTCATGCTGCAAATAGTCCTAACAGAGCCCAAGGAAGGGCTGCAGGATCCACTTTTACACCAGAATAGAAGAATAATGCCTTATCCATTTAAAGCAACATGGGAATGTAAGTAGGCAGGATGTAATTATCTACTGGGCACTCCTACACTAGCGAAAGCTTCCATAGGGTGTTTAATGCTGACAAGTGCTCAGTATCCTTGGTTTTACTCTCAATTAAAGACAGCACTTGTGATCATATTCTTTCTGCTGCTTCAATACTGCGTCAGCAGAAGAGTGCCACCCTGCGCAAATACCATTTCATAGAGTAACCTGGAATTTCCTTGGAAGTCTTCCATGCAAATACTACAGACCCAACCCTACTTCCCTTGTGAAATCTAGTGAGATTACAGCCATAAGTAGTGTGGCTCAGGAGAATCATGTTTGCATACGTTGCTAAAAACAATATGGCATTTGCAATATTAATAAATAATTTTTAAATTAAACCAATATTCCTTTGCATTGCATCTTGGTGACAACAGGGTTGTGTTGCTGTTTAAGCAAAGGGATTATGGTAAAGTTATTCTGAGAAAAGCTAATGACACTAGCTAATATTTTGGCAATGGATCATTATTATGCTTCATTTAAGTGCCTACCATGTCCTGCATCTAGATTAGGTACATGTTGCAAATTTCGTTTTGCAAAAGCAGGGCTTTGAAACATGGTTTCTTATTTTCAGGTTCAAGTATGAAATCCAAAAGCATGTTAATTAGCCAAAGAGTGTTGATCTATATACTTAAGGTTATTACTGGTGCTTCATGGCTTTATAGTCATAAAAAGAAAGAATGAATGGGGGTTCTTTTGACCTGGTTATCAGATTTCAGGTTTAAAAAGAAGGTGACCCACCCTTTTCAGTAATTCGACATGCAGGGTTCAGCTGTGGGTTCAAAAACAGGTTACAACTGGCTAGTCATTGTGATCTTGAAATGCCAACTGTGCCTTTAAGTATGTTATATAACCTATTTTTTGGTTTCAGTTTTCGAGTATGCCATCATTTCAGTGTTACTTAGATTTCCATATATTTTTTAATCCAAACAAATCTGACCTCAATCATAAGGTTCCATGGCTCCAAATAGCTGAGCTTTTCTAATATTTTATTTTGAGTGCCTACGTTCAATACTTCATCACAGAGATATGTGCTGCAGACAGTGCCAAATACGGTGCCAGGGATGTCCTCAATTATCTTCAGTGCTTACCAGGAGAGGGCTCTGTTCTGCATACTCTACACAGACAAAGGTCCCACTGAAATTAGTGCAAGTTTTGTCTCTAAAGCTTGCTTCAAACGAAGCTGGCTAAGTGCAAAGGAAAATCTGCATTGTTTCAGCTGCCTGTGCAGGTGGAATGAGGTGTGCTTGATAATCTTAATTTGTATCCTGCCATTTCACCAAGATCTTTTTTTCTTTCCTGGGAGAGACCCACTGTGCTTCCTGCAATATACTTTCCATCATGTTTCATGGAAGTTCCACAAAGTTTCGTTTAAGTAATCTATGGAGCTGACCCAGGGAAAATGTTGGGCCATCCGTTTTTGTTTGATGATCCATGTGTGCTCTGATCATTGTGGGATACAAAACCTATGTCTGCACTGATCAGGGCTAGCACACAGATCTGTTAGCTTACTTCTTGTAGTTTTGTTCTCACCAGTTAGCATTCTCCTAAAAAATGTCCTGGTCCAGTTCAGATTGTGGTATGGGTCAAGGACCCTTCTTGTTTCTTTGTCTAGTCCAGGCATCCATCCTATGCTGGAGAATGAGAGAGCTGATAATGAGAATTTTGACCTTACGGAAGCACTGGTCTGACAGATGGCCTTAGGTCTGAAGAGCAATATTCAGAAAATTTTCTTGTGCAGATGTAACCTGAAAGTCACTCTCAGACGTGTTCCAGAGACAACATCGGGTCAGGTTGTTGGGGAGGCAGGAGAAATGTCAGGGCTGGCATTACCTCACCTCCAGAGCCTCTGGCACTGGGGGAGGACTGAGGGTGTGCCCCACATCCATCCGTGTTTATTCTGGCAGTACAAACTTGTTTCAGATTTCATTTCATTACAAATAAAATAAAGAGCAATCCTTGGATGATTTATAAAAATGTGAACATTTTAAGCTGTACCATTAAATGTTTGTGCTGCTGCTTAGTGTAATTCCTTTGAATTTGCTTTTTTAATCAGTTTTATGTTAGATGTACTTTCTTCACTTCTGATTACTTCTAGGAATTTCCACCATGTTTTAAAACTTTTCACTGGTTATTTTTATATATTTACAAGATTCTTCAATGGAATATCTCTGAGATGGCCATCATAATATTACTAAAAATGTATTTAAAGCAGCTTCAAATCTGCAAGACCTAGAACTCGGCATTTTGAAAATGATTTTTGATTACATATATAGGTAGCATAAACCAGAGACTTCATTTTACTGTCATTGATCAGAAATGGTCTGGCTAAGTCAGTGTTTGCATGTGTTAGTCAACTTTCAGGCATGTTGAGGTTTCCAGTGAAACCAATAGCGAAGCATTCATCAGTGTCCTTGTCAGCAGGATAGAGCTTGTTATGCAACAAACTCAAATACAGATTCATACTAAGATCTTTTTACTACACTGTAACATCATGCTGTTGCTGTATTGCATTATAATAACATATAGTCAGCAAGGAATGATTCGCCATAAGTTTTTTATCATGTTTTATAGAAGTAAAAATGTCATTGCCAAATGGCGCTACAAATGACTTTATATATTACCATTACACTAAAAATAACTCTGTTACTTCCAGAAGCATGATTGAATTCAATTCTCCTAGTAGCATAAGATTAAATGAAGCTCAGGCAATTTCACTCATTTATTTGCAGGTGGTGTGCAATAGAAAAAGGAAACAGAGAAAAACTATAAAATGAAAAGCAGAAATTCAAAAAAATTATGTCAAAGAGTATTTTCAGAAAACCTGTTTTATTTCAAAGTACAAGTTTCTTCTTCTGTTAAAATGTTCTGTTCAAAGACTTCAGACATTTCTAATCGTGTAAGTTACAGCTCCAGTATAATCTGTAAGCATTTATGGATTTAAACTGCTAGTTTATTTGCAGCACTGTCAGAATGGTAGTAGGCAGAAAGCCAGGCACAGCATTTAGAGGCAATTACCTCTCCTTTATAGCAAATATTGCAATGTTGTCTTGCATTGGGATATTCCTGACCAGACTCTTTAGTTGTTGGTTTCTGTGAGGACCTCATCCTGAATCTCAGAGATGTATATTAGAAATAAAGGGGTTAAGTTATTTTAAGGGCATTTAAACAGCAGTTGTAGAGGTCTGTTTTGTACATGTCTGTTAGTTAATCCTGAGGTTACACTTCTTATTAAATCATTCTTTATGCATTGAAATCTTAACATATCCAGCAAGAGGAAAGTTTGTTTTGTCCTGACCATGAGGTAATAAATGTACTCTGAATGAATTAACAATGTTCATGATTTCTGCATTCTTCCAGTAGGTCTAGTCTGTTTATGTAATATATTAGTAGTTATTAATGTAGTTATTATATTTACATTTGGTTACTTATTGACATTTACTCATAATTTATGCATTCTGCTGGGAGGTTCTTACTGCACTTGCTAAATGGAGAGGTAGGCACGGTCCCTGCCCCAGGGATCTTACCAGCTAGCCCCATGTAAACCACACAAAAGAAGTTACTAATATAATTTCCTCTGGCAGGGAAATGCACTGATTGAAGTTGATGTAAAGAAGCACTTCAGTTCAGGTATTAACTGGAACATGCCTTGATGTGTATCTATAGGTTTTGTGGGGGCATTTTTACTGTAACTACTGGGCTGCACAGATGACAGAACAGTCTTTCAGCAGAGAAGTGGCTAATTGTTCCATGTACTTTCTGAAACCACCAGCTCCTAATTATAAGCACGATAAGAAGATACTTATGTGAAACTACATAAGGCCATAATAACTTTGTTTCAGATACATAATAATGTTCATACATCAAGAGCTAACTGAGCAGCACTTTGCCAGTTTTCCCAAATTGGACAAGTAGAGGTTATGTGCCTTCTCAGTTTTTGGGGTAGAACTTGTCAGACAGATGGCTGTGTGTGATTGAATACTGTGTGTGATGCAATGGCACGTGCACATCTTTCTCACCATTAGTTTGTTTGTGGTCCGCAGCTGTTCTGGGATGGGAAAAGGATGCTTTTGACAACAGCCTCCAAAACAGTCCTGAGCAGTTTAAAACAGGAGGCAGAGGTTTACCAAGGTAAGTGTGCTCTCTTGAATCTTTATCTTTCCTCATCCTTCCCATTATATTCCTCTTTTCCTAGTAACAAATACTTATCATTTTTTTAAGAAATTAAAACCAAATGGTGTAGGTTTTGCCACAGCTCCTAAGTTGTTCTGAGACCTACAAGTGGCTACTCCAGCCCTGGTTTCAGAAAATATTTGCTACTACAGTGAGAAAGAGAGAGCAGAGGAAATGGACACTAGGGAAGTGGACCTCAGATGAGAACAAAGCAGTTAGTGTAAATCTCCACTCCTTGCCCTATAGCACAGCACTTCATTAAAAGGCATACAAAGTTCTCTTCCTCACCTTTTCCATTAGCTGACTACACTTGGGACTGACTCTGAATGTGCCTTATTAGCATTTGAATGGCCTGTACTCCTGTGTAAATGTGACTGAAGATTGAACTTCATGGTAAAAAAGCCAAACAAAAACCCCAAAACATATCCTAAAAGGCCTGTGTTTCATTTTCACTGCCCCATATCCTGTTCTGGGAAAACTTTTCTCCACTTCTGACTTCATAAAAGTATATACACATCCTGACATTTTTTTAAATATACATTTTCATTATTCACACTTTTGAAGCTCTGAGAGGACCAGCTTAAAGGACCTAAATTCTGGGGAAATTTTTGTTCTGGAAACAATTATTTTGGTTGAGAACTATTGATGAGGTGATTACCTAAGAATTCAGTAGGAAATTGAAGAGAAGGCAATTTCTGAGTTTTGGAAGATCATCAGTAACTAGTAAAAACAAGTCAGGTTTCTCCATGGATTGTTTACACAAGAGTAGTTGTTGATAAATGAACTTCAGATTGGATATTAGAGGTACATAGTGTGCAAAGTGTAATAACAGTTGTACTGCTCAGAGCTTGTGAATACTGAATAATTTATAGGCAATTTACTCGACCTTAGCAGACAAATAGTAAAATCTTTACAGCAGTCCTCCTCATCATGTATCCTATTAATAATTTTTTTAATGTATCCATTTTCCCTAAGTTTTGTTTTTGAAAACAGGCAAAAACTTTTAAAATAATTGCACCGTATTAATTTAATATTACTGACTTAGGCATGGGAATTAATAAATAAATACTTTCATATCTTAGGTAATATAAACCACAGTTGCGATGCTCAGATGTATGATATCATGGCTTTGCTCTAAGAGTGTAGGAGTTAAGACATGGCATTGCCATAGTTGGCAGCAAGAGGAGATGCTTTTTCAGTTGTGTAAACATTCAGTTAGTTATGCAAAGTCAGAGATGAATTGACTTTGATGAATTGGTAAGGAGGAGGGTGACCAGTGCTGGAGCCCTTTCTTCATCCACCAGGTTCTAGATGATGGAAGATGGGACAGAGTTGTTTTCTCTCATTCCTTCCTGGAACCTTCACTTCTGAAGATGAATGGTAACAGCATCTATGTCAAAATGCCTGGGGAAAATCAGGAATGTTCTTGTATCAGATTTGCTTTCACCTGTTCGAAAGTTTAAAAAAGTCTTGTTGTGATGAAAGACTTTCAGGATTAATAGATTAAGTGAGGTACTAAGCTTGCTCGGGTATCTAGGACCGTTCTTACTTGTCCTGTTTGATATCGTGCATAGAGCTCTAAATTAAACATAATGGGAAACAGGATTTCTAGAAGTGAGCAATACTGCTGAAGTAATTAATACTTTCTTAAAGGAAGGATTTATAACAAAAAGGTGTTTATTTCAGCAATTATTCTCAAGTAGAACAATCTGGAAAAGCAAAGCAACATTGCCCTGACATACCTGCTAGTTCCCTATAAAGGAGGTAGGTTTCCTCCATCAGAAAAAAAAAGAATTTTCTCAGTCTCTGTAAGTAGAAATGTGGTGGGGGTTTTTCCCCCTATTGTCACTAATATTTGGATGAAAATTAGAGTAAGAAAAAGTGATCTCCACAATTTTAATTCTGAGAAATACTTGGCAATTTGCATTCTTGCAGATTTTAATGATGGAGAAACAGGCCTAAAGGAGCATTAAAAGAGATCCTTGGTGGAACAGAGTTCTTTCTCTACATTCTGCTGAGGTTCTGTAGCGTTTGCAGCCTGTATTATTATCTGCAAGAAATGCCCATGGAAGAAGGAAATACAGTCTTGTAGCAGCTGAGTTTGGTGAAATTTATAATGCTGACATAACAAGTTGTTGACGTTGGCCCATACTTATTCCCCTTGTAATTGCCTTCTCTTTGAAGTGACTCAATATGTATCACGTTTGTATTGCAAATATCACACTTGTAGTTTGTATACAAATGCTTGAGAGATTTATAGACCTTATTATATTTAATTCTCTAAATTATATTTGTATTTCAGTTAAATTAGAACTTTATGTCAGCTAAGCAAGATTGTTAGATAGCTTAGTAATATTTCACATTTAGTAGAATTTCCTTTGAGATTAAGGCACCATTCTTTATGCCCTAATTTAGTCTCTTGAGTGCAGCCAGTTCATTTTCTGTCGTCTTTTTCTCTTTGTTTTTTTTTTCATTTTAGTTTTTGGCATCTTTCACTCACATTGTAACATAGTTCCATTAGTATTGTCAGAATGTAGAAGCTGCATTGAATTAAAGGAATACTTAACAGTTTTTAGATATTTCCCTGACAATTATACATCAGTGATATAAAGTGTACCCCTTGTAATGTACATAAATATTTCTATCATGATTTTATGGAAAACAAGGAAATAAGGCAAGAATGATTATTTTCAGGAAACCACAAAATCTGAGTTTGCAGACCTTGCAGAGATCCAGAGCTTTCGTTACCCAGGTGCTGCATGTCATAAGGCTGTAAACAAATCCTCTGTTTACAGAAGAGGCAGGTGGCAAATGCTGTCAACAAGACTTCTTACACCTTCACGGGAATCCTGAGTTAGTAATTCCCCTAGTTCTTGGGCAAGTGGTAAATAGTAAGCGTATGAGAAAAATGTCAAAAGCCAAGAAAACAGAAAAAAGAACGCCATGGATATGTAAAAAATAAATCTTTCAGATATCAACAGGTCTAGTGGCTATTTCATTCTACATGTTTATTATAGTTACACTAAAATTACTGAAAGAGGGGGGTAAGTTTGCAGCATCAAAAGTCTTAATTTGAAAAACCTTCTATCAACTGTAGTACTGGCTTCACAACCTCAGGAAGGTGACAAATCTGCTGACAGTGTGAGTCTGGAAACCAGAAATTGGCTGCTGCCCTTCAGGTTCCATCTCATATGCCCTGTAGTAGCTGGGATGGGGAAACCTGTGGGAAGAATATACTGCTGTCACTCAGCAGTGGTGTTTCTGGCTGATTGAAGAGAAGCACTGATGAGCTTTGAAAAGCTGTCAGCCCCCATCAAATAGAACAATGTCACATATATTGTATGAGTCCTGAGGAAAAGCTTTTAAATCAAAGAAAGAAAAATCAAAGGTGGGCAAGTAAAGTCCCAACAGGGTTAATGAGATAATCCTACAGAGGCAGATAAAGGGATGCTACACAGGGTGCTGTTTGTCCCTAGCTTCCATATCAAAGTTTCCATATGTGTCACAGAGATTTATACAACTGAAATTAACACTGCTGTGGGATAACAATAGAGAATTCCAGATTTATTCTTGCTTTGGGAAATAAAGTATGTATCAGTCTCTAGGGTGGGGCTCTTGTTATATTGGGTGCTAAATGATCATCTATTGAAAACGAAAGAACCACTCTGCAGAACTTCAGATTTAAGGATGAAGGAAAAAGAAACACAGAATAATTAAAGTGAAACATTCCTCAATGCCATTAGTTGAAGCAGAAACCGTGCCTCCTGCCAAACCATATTGGCCCTGTGGTATCATGCATTCTAAACATGGGCAGTATAATAAGAGGTAATCTTCATTCTCAAATTATTAGGCTTTCTAATTTTTTTCTAATTTTCAGAGTTACAGAATAAATTGTATCCCCCCTCTTCCAAAATGTAGAATTATCTTGTTATGCATTATCTATTGAAGTGTCATGGCCCTCTAGGTTTCATTCCTTTTACAATTACCATTAACTATTAGCATGAATAGACTGCACAAGACTATACTTAGTGTAGAAGAAAACAAGGACTATTTGTGATATTAGCACTGCAGCTCTGTTAAATAAATTATCATCATGTTAGCGAGCAAAATGAATAGGCAGAGTCATGTAGCTTTTTGCTACAAATAGCCTTGTAAATATGTGTCAACTGATTTAAAAAATCACAAGGCTGAAAAAATAGTAATTTACGTAGATGAACAAGCCAGCACTACGTGGCTTGAGCCACATGCTGCAGTACACTTCAGTATTAAGAGCTGAATTGCTCCTACTATAGAACTCCATTTCTGCTCAAAGCATTTCACTAAATTGTGAAAGGCATCTTCCTTATTCTTCTCACATACCTCCTTTGAGGTACCTACCATTTTTAAGTCAGAGTGAAGACCAATGACACAACTTATAAAATAAGAATGTATCCCTATCTAAGAGATTAAAACCTTGATAAAAGTTCATGAAACATTATAAAACTTAGGGCACTTGTCTCCATCTTGCATTTCTGCTTGAATGATAGAGAAATGAGGTAAAGGATTGAAGGAAATAGTGGGAATAAAATAATTCTGCCCTGGGTTAATTTATGACTAGGGTTTGTATGTTTGCTAGTTTTCAAAGCACTACCAACTTGCCCAAGAAGCTCAAATGGTTGAGACAGCTTGTGTCATAGAGTCACAGAAACATAGAATGTGCTGAGTTCAAAGAGACCCATCAGGACCATTGAGTCCGACTCCTGGCCCTGCATAGGACACCCCAAGAGTCACACCATGTGCCTGAGAATGTTGTCCAAACACTTTTTGAACTAAGACAGGCTCGGTGCTGTATAGTCAATAATGAACAATAGACTTGAAGTGTTGGTAAGATCTGGCTCCTCAGCCTATCTGACAAAGTACCTACTTGCCTTACCTATCTGGAAGATTGTCTTCAGCATAATCTAAACTTATGCCTCAGGAATTACTGTGAAATAACTTTTCCACACAGCTTGTCTAAGTAGCTGCTTCTACTAAAAATGTTGCCAAGAGTCTTTAGTTACAGTCTTTAGGACCTACCTCCCCATTATTGCTGACACCATATTATTTTGTTTTAATAAGGATGTTTCTGATTAAAAACAAATCTTGTAAATCAGTCATCCTAGTTCTTAAAGTCTGTACTGCACTGAGAAAGGCTATATTTGTTTTCTATATGTAGGATAAATATGTTCGGTATTAGAATATCCTCTAATATTCTTATTGAAGCTGAGCATTTTCCCCATTAGAGTTGCCTTCAACAGACTGATTGAAAACCACTTTAAAATCAGCAACTGCTAAATGGTGATTTGGAAAAAAACTCTTGAAAACATACAATTCTAATTCTTGATTTGATCTATTTTTTTGTCTGGTAAAATAATAATTTGTAATTTTATGAACACCAAAGGTCCAAGCTGTTTTTAAGCTGCCATGAAATTCTTGATTTTGTTTTTATGAAATATGGAAAATTTGTTTTACTACTAAAGCTGTTAAGCTTTTTGTTTTCTTTCTATTTCCATCACCACAACGCCTCTATTTTTCCCTTCAGCACAAAAAGCTATTTAATTTCCATCCATGCACTGAAAAGTCCAACTGAAAAAGATTTTTGTAAATTCTTGTGCTTAACCTTCTTTATTTCCCTTCAAAGTCAGAGGTTTAAAAAATTACAACTAGCAAAGTCACCATGAATTGTTTAAATATGAATAAACCCCATTTTTTCACTTATATTTCACTTATATGTAGAAAGTGTGTGCCATTTTAGACAACTGAGAGCTCAAAAGCTGCTTGTGACTGTTGAAGGTGTAAGGAGTTGTAAATGTACACAAGCTTGAAGTCTGCAAAGAACTCCTCTGGAAGCCTAAAGAGCATATACTAGCCAAAGTCTCCTGTTTGACAGCCTCTGGTAATGTTTTTATGTATATAAACTCACTATTAACATCACGTTTTGCCATTATTTCTCAGAAAAACAGATGAAACATCCAGGCTTGTGCAAGACAAGGAGGTGATCCAAGACAACCAGCACAGCCTCGCTAATGGAAAAATCATGCCCACCCCCAGGGGCTGGCGTTGGAGCTAGATGATCTTTAAGGTCCCTTCCAACACATGCCACTCTAGGATTCATGATATTAAAGACAAAGGATTTGTTTGATAAGGAAAAACTATGTAGGCAGGCTCTCTAAAGTAATAGTATAGAATAAATGATACTGTGGCTCTGGAAGTGCTTTGATATTAAACTGTACCTTAATTACTTCCGCAATGTAGAAAAGAGTGGTTCTTTTATTAGATTGAGTATGAGCATCAAAAGAAAGTGCATGGGATTAAATAATGGGACTATTCTAGGAACTTTTCTAAGATATTTTTCTTCACCTGTTAAGCAATTGGTTAAAAATGCTGCATAAGCAGTGCCCTCAGTGTTCACTTGTCCTGAAATTAGACCACTTTTATCGCACATGGCAGAGGTTCTTGTGTGAGAACCTGGCATTATGCTTTCTGTCCCTGGTGGTAGCCACTACCATCAGGCCCCAAGATTCAGGAGGGGTATTTTTAGTAGAAGTTTCAGCAAAACCAAGAGATCTGAAAAGGTCTGATACCCTTTTTGTAGTGAGGCACAGAGCTACTGCCCTGACAGATGGCCAGTCATCTTTTGCCAGCTATTCGGAGAAGAGGGTACTCAGGACTTAAAAAGCAACGGAGGAGTGTACAACTGGAAGATGAGCAAGCACTGATCAGTAAGGCAGCCTGATATTCTACCAAAACTCAGGCCAGACAATTCAATAGCTTTAGCTACATTAGCTCTTGTTCTGTAAACAGTCCCCTAGACTTAAGTGGATCTCCTCAGACTGTCTTACAGAAGCAAAGCAGAATCTGGCACAGGAGAGAATTTCTTTTAAATTTCCGCTTTATTGCTAAATTCTTTTCTTCTTGAAGTATGCTAGCACTATAGGACTACATTTATATTAAAGGAAACCTTATGCCGTGATGGAACTGTGTAAACAAACTTCAAAGGCATTTCTTTAATGTTGAAAATTGTTGCCACGGATGGACTGCTCTTCTCTCTTTCTAATAAACAAGTCTAAAACTGCTTTGAGTTGTGAAAGGAGATAGATTTCCCATTGTAAAAAAACACTGAAATTATGAAGACAATTGCTAGAGAAGATGTTTGGCAAATTCACTAGCATGTACTTGCAGAAGGAGATTAGGGTGTCCTAGCACAGAAGAGAATCTGGGAAACATTTCACAGAACATTTAATTTTTAAGTTTTTCTAATACTGATGAAATCTGAATTAATTTAATACTTTAAACAGTGGGTTTTCCCCCACTGCATATGATCCATAATACTCAGGAATTAAACAACCAAAGCAAGAACCACTTATCAGCAATCATCCAAGAAAAGGAATTAGCGTAACATAGAGCTCTGAAAAAAGAAACTAAAACCCCACTGGAAACACAGGATAGGAAGTCCTGGACCACTTGATAAAAATCAAAGGCAGAATTACCACTGACTTCTGCTGGATCAGAATTTCACTCAGCATGAACTTAGAGTAAGCAAAACTAAATTATGCATATGCTTGCTAGGGCAAGATACTGTAATTCACACTTGTGAAAGTGCCATGCCATTGATGCATCAGCATATGTAGAGTGCATATTCCACTTGTATTTTAGTTAACATAGATCCCTTCATAACTTACTTGAATAGTGAAATCAACGGCAAGTGCAACTAAAGATAGAACTGTAGCAAAACATCTGCATGAATAATTTCTGCAGTCTTGGGTTTTTTTATGTAGGACACAAACAGATCACAGCGATCTTAAATTCTGTGTTCTCCAAAGAACTGCAGAACTGCTGTGCACATGTGGCATTTGCATAATGCTGGACTGAGGAGTTTCATCCTCTTTGATTTGTGTTTGTAATCTCAGTGGTAAGAGACAACTCAAAGCCCATCACTATAGTGGTCTATCTTAAATGTACCTCCATGGCAGGAGAAGTGTAGGCAGACCACTTAGAAGACCAGTGCTCAGAAAAGAGGATGAGACTGCTCAGTTTTGTCATCCCAAAGGAGATCTCTTTGAGGAAGATCTGCTTAAGAAAAAGGATCTCCACCATCCTTGGAAAGGTACTTAAGATAGCCCAAAGAAGCTACTAGTTTTGTAAGAAGAACAAGAGGTAAAAGTGGGTAACAGCTTAACCTAAGATCTCCACGGGGCAACTGTCAGTTCTGCCATTCCTATTCAAGAAAAAACTATTTCCACAGGGCTGGAAAAAATATAAGGGTAAAAGAAACCTTAGGCATAAATAAAGTATTGTAACATGGAAATAACATAGCATTCATTAACACCAAAACTATGAAATCATAGTGTAATTTTCTATGTTGCACAGAAATCCACCATCAATAAAGAAATCCACTCCATATGTAAAATGGAGTTTGAACATACTGCTATATAAATAAACCTATTAATGGAACATGTTTGCTACAAGTTTATATACTATGACCAATGGGCAAGTGACAGAAGAATTGAACTAATAAAAATGTGCCAGTTTACTTCTTTTGCCCTCCTACTTTTGCCAGATTTTATCTATGTTTTATCTGCTTGCGGATATGTACTGCAAATATTTTCTGTGTGAGTAGTTGCAAATTGTCAGGATTTGCAGGCTAAAAAGTTTTGTCTAAGAAGTGTTGGCAGGGGTAGGCTTGGCTTTGGATGCCATGAGCTATATCATGCAGTCTTTTGTTTTAGTATATATGTTAAGGTCTGAGGCTTCCTCTTTTTTCCACAGGTCTGCCTATCCTGCTCTCTAACATTTGCTTCTCTAGTGTAAATGCATCATGTAAGCACATGCTGTGTTAGCCTGTGAATTTATGGAGCAAAAATCAGAAAGAGGGGGTTTTAAAAACAAAATCACCATGAAGTACTTACCATCTATTAGAGAGACACACATGGTGAACATTCCACTGTGTTCCAGTATGAGTGTTACATCTTGGAAACAATCACACTAATAGGAAACCCCGTTAAAATATTTTCCCACCACACAACCCTCCAGCCGGAGAGCGTTTCAGACAATGGTTTCACTCTTTAGTAATGATATTCCTAGCAGTCCTATTGTTTTAAACTAGTCCCACAGATATCTAGTTTTTAGTAGGACAACACACACTATTATAACATATCAGAATTTTTAACCAGAAAATTTCCCTCTAACTTTACAGACTTAAGGGCTCTATGTCACCATATGTGGTTTCTTGCATATTTCTGACTACTGTATTCTAGAACTAAACAAACTTTGTCACACCAGCCCTATCCATGACACATTTCCACTGCCTGGGGGTGTTTATGGACAAGAAATAAGCAGTCTGTTTTAACTCATCAGAAAGTGAGCCTAATGAATAGGCTTAAAGCCTCATCTGTTTACTGGTATTTTATTATTTGTTAAACTGTCTCATGGTCAGTGCTGTTCTCACCATTGTACTTAGCTGTCAACATTTCCATTAGAAACTCTTTTTGAGAAGTCAGTGGCTTAGCTGAAAATTTACAATAGTCATGCCGACCTAGAATACTAGTTCCCAGATGTGGTTTGAATATTTTTATTAGAATTTTAATATGAATGCATGCATATGATTGCTAGTGAAGAATGTTAATGATCTTATTTAAACCAGACAGTCACTGTACAAGTTTCAGCTCCCTATGATTTAGCCAAGGTGCACCTTGGGCTTCAGAGGCAACCTGCATTATTTCAGTTTCCATGTTCTTTGGAATAGTGAAGTGCCTTAAATCAAAAAGGCAGGGTTCTGTTATCTGCTTGAAACTGGGCCCACGTACTCCCAGAAGGTCCATGAACACTGACTGCAACGGGCCTGTGGAGACAGCGCTGCCAAATTCACAGCCGTTGGGGACTTCCTGATGTTTGTTAGTCCTATTCCAGTGTCATGCGGTGTGCAATATGAGCTGCTTCTTGCTGAGTGCAAACTCCAAAGTGGCGTCATGAGCCCTCTGGGGAACACAGACATCATCCTTTTTATTAAGGACCTGGCTGGGACCCATCACACATTCTTCCCACTTCTTATTTAAGAAGGAATATCTATGTGCTCTTTCTTTGCCTCTTCCTTTAAAGATTAAGTATCATCATAATTTCTGAATGCTTTCCTCCAACTACCAAAACCAGAGCCTGTCAGGAAACTTTTTCAACTTCTATAGGCTCAGAAATAGTTAGGAAAATAATAAACTGCAGCCACAGTGGTCCAGTCTGACTGGAGGGCTGTACAGGCCTATAACAGCACATTCATCACAAAGCAGAGGCAGCTCATGCTAACAGGACCCTTTGACATCTCTTCACTAGGTTAATCTGCATCTACTGAATTTTCAGTATGAACAAGTGGTTTTGAAACTACTGGTTTTCATGAAGCTGCTGGAAAAGCAGCTGTCTTAGGGATACCATGACTTTCTCCCCAAGCATGCCCCTGACACAATCCAAGCATGAGCTAACATAGACCCAGCAAAGGTCAACATGACCCGTGAAGGGTCTAGAAAACATGTATGAGGGGAGCTGGGGGAGCTGGATTTGTTTAGTCTCAAGAAGAGGAAGCTCAAGGGAGACTTTATCACTCTCTACAACTCCCTGAAAGGAATTTGCAGTGAGGTGTGGGCCAGTCTTTCCTGCGGTGCCTGAAGCCAGAGGACCAGAGGGAATGGTCTTAGACAGGGGAGGCCCAGATTGGATATTAGAAAATAAATTTTCACTGTTAGGGTGGTCAGGCACTGGAATAGGTTGCCCAGCTGGAGGTGCTTTAGAGGTGGATCTGGATCTGTTTCTGGGTGATGTGGTTTAGTGGTTTAGAGGTTACAGTGGCAGTGCTGGGTTGACAGTCAGACTGGACGATCTTAAAGGTCTCTTTCAACCTCGATGATTCTGTGAGTCTATGATTTTGGTAATTCTCAATATGTGGCTTTTGCTGATGTGAGAATTGCAAAATGAGTAGTTAATTTAGTTCCTCATTCAACTAGAAAAACCATGGCTGAGTGAAAGAGAGTTTCTGTAAAGGTGCAGTGATGCCTCAAACCTTTTTCTTTGGAAAACAGTAGAATTAGTAAGGCCACTGCTTAATTTTATAATGTTTGAGCCCTGATTCTGGTTCCAAGATCAAAGAGATGACAAAAACTCAGGCAGGAGAAAGGCAGCATCAGGTGATATTAGAAACAAGAGTCACATGGGAATTTTCCAGGTACTCATAAAAAAAGGCAGGACCCATGATGCTGTTTTAGAATTTACCCTTATCAAGACCTCTTTAACTACAAGGTCTTATGTAGGCAATATGTCTCTACTGTGGCACAGCCTCTAATCTTTGCCATGGCCCTATTTCCCAAGTGCAAGTAGGAAGCAAATCATAGCTGAAAACCAGACGGGGATGTGAGGAATGTGGGCCTTGAAGCTGGAGGGATTCTCTCGTGTTGCTCTGTGGCTACGTGATATACAGTTGTTTCAAAAAGTAAAAGCTGTTATACAGCCCAACAAAAAAAGTCTGTATCTGAAGAAAACTAAAGGAAATGAAAGAAAAAGAGGGTCAGTTTAAAAGGCTACCTGAATAAATATAAATATCATGTTTATAGAATAGAATGACTGCAGAGTTAGACCTTCAGCTTTAGCTCTCAGAAGATGAGAGAAGTTGAAGTGCTACATTATGCCAGGCTTGCTTGGACACCTTTGCTGTTTGGGGTAGCCACAGAGAAGCAGTTGCATTCTTACCCTGAAAAGCAGGGGGCAGCCACATGCTCTGTGTGAGACTGTTGTGCAATACTTCCAACAGCGAGCGTTGGGAGCCCATCCGAGTTATGGGCCCACATTTTGTCATCCTGGTTCACAGCCTAAAAATAAACATGTAACTGATCCCTCTTCACAGAACAAACTAGATGCCTTCTGGTGCCAGCTTGAAGTTAGGAATAAGTTTCTCATTTTCTTTACGAATATTCGAGAGTACTTGATAATTTCAGTTAGTAAGCGCAACGCCATTTATTTCTTTACTAATAAATGGATAATGGAGCTAAATAATGATTTCACAGGCTCTTTTGCAATACTTTTCTAATCTTTATCTTTGCTTTTTCATAAATTCAAGATATTAATTCCTATTTAGTTGTGGCTTTTCAAATCTTAGAACTTTTTTGTTGTCCTTGACTTCATGCAAGACATTTTCTGCAAGAGCCTTGGACTTTGGCACAATCTAAACTAGCTAGAAAAAGATCTCCTTCCAGGAGCACATCAGAAAATCCGATTGGTTTTAAGCATTTGTGGAGACCACTGGTGTTGTGCTTCATGTTGTTGATATGCAGTGATGTTTGGTGATGTTCAGAGTAAAGAGAAGAACTAGATACCTACTGCATGTGGTAGGAAAAAGAATTAGGAGGAACAATGTGTAAAATTTAAATGCACTGAGGTTGAAACCCACATATTTTTATATGTAAGGGATGTTTGTCATTGGAACAAACTCCCTGAGGAAAGAAAACTTGCACCATCTCTTTGTATCTTTCTAAACAAGTCTTGGTGCTATAATGAAAAGCATTATTTTGCTCATGAATTACAGCTATATGTAATTATATAATTTATGTACTTTTGGGATTATCAACCATAATTTTCCCTTTTGGATTTAAAGTCTATAAATATTACACATTTGTGATAATATGGATGATAATAATAAAAATAATTTAATATTTTAGTGAATAGTTAGATTCCTGTGAGAACAACATATTTAATACTACTGAGGGGTTTTGTTTTGTTTTGTTTTGTTTTGTTTTGTTTTGTTTCATTTTATTTGAGGCACCATTTTATCTTATTAAACTTGTTTAAGTAAAATAAATAGGGTGTCTTTTTTAATGCTTTTATTTCTGTTACTCAGCTAGCATTTATCCAGAACTTTCTAAGTAGGCTGAGCATAATTTAGATTGAAATGAAAGTGAATTACCGGCTATAGGATATACTGAGCAGACTTTTTCTATAGATGAGGGAAGGCTTTGCATCTGGGTTTATATCACAAGGATTTTGGACATGCAGTGCAACCACAGTGAAGTACTGGTGGGAGTTGCAATGTAACATAAAATTCTGAGCCCAAACAGAACTCTGAACCATCAGAGGATGTTCTAAAGAAGATTTCCATGGCAGATCTGAAGACCAATCCCCAGCACAATACCTCTCAGGGGACAAGGCATGCATAAAATAGGTAGAAAATGGAGTGTTCTCCCTTTGCAAAAAGACTGGGAGCCTTGTTTCAGGATATATGGGAATTCAGTCATGAGCTTTGAGCAGAATCCACTCCATGCCTTAACAACAACCCTGTTAACCAGTATTATTGCTGCTCTTTTTGTAATTGCAAACAATTATAGCAGGTCTGGAAGGAAAAGTAAGGGAAAACAAACAATCAAGTTTATCAGTCTGTTTTATTTTATCTATTTCAATATAATTGCTACTACAATGTACATACTCTGAGCAGTATATAAAATGTTTTAATGACCAGGACAGGGAGTTACTAGCTGCAGGACAATTAAGTTAAGGTTACCTCCTAAGTTGCCTGTTACACATTGACATCTGGAGGGAAATTGTACTCTAAAGGCTTGGCCTGCAAAGGGCTCCTTGGCAGCACAGGGTGGTGCTCTGCCTAATCTCAAGCATCTTTGGGCCAAAGCATAAAAAGAAACGTTGGATTTGTAATGCTTTCCATGGCAGTGCCCACCTGCCTCAGGGCCTGGAGGAATTCGAAGAGGGTGGCACAATGAGCAAGGACCATGGTGTGTCATAGGTGTCAGGACTTTCTAGGGCACAGATGCTTTACCCTGGCTGCAGGGTAGCAGGATTGGAGGTGTCCTCTCCTAGAGTAAGGTAACTGGAAAAGGTATCTTCTCTTTCTTTTTTTGACAACCAAGGATTAGTTGTTTAATCCTTCCTGAAGACTTCATAGAAGGAGGTAATGGTAACTCCTTATGTTTCAGGAATTCCCCCAAGCTGGAAATATATGGGAAAGTGCAAGAAACAGGATGTTTGCCCTCAGAGCTGTGCTTGTGTAGCTATGCTTATTTTTCACATCTGTCACTGTTACTGGTGAGGTGCCCCCAAAGGCTTTGCACAGTCACGTTCAGAGGCTGCTTGCAGTAGCATCTGCAGGCTTGACAGAACACATATGCAGAGATCCACAGCGTGTGATGTTTAGCATGCCAGAAGCTTCTCAGATATTTCAGAATGTGTATTAATCTTTGTGCAGTGCAATAGTTTGAGGCTGAAATCAAAATATAACAGAGTGAAGTGACAGTCTTGATATGGAACATTTACACTGAGTGGACGGCTGTGAAGAGGAAGAGGGCAAGTACCCAGAACCTGACACTGAAATACTGAAACTTCACTATCTTGCTCCTTAATCAAGTACACACTATAAAAATTAAGTGTGAAATAAAGTGGAATACCTAAGGAAGCATTTCAATAAGTACAGTCTTAGAGCTGATGACTGTCATGCATCTTCATTCTTTTTTTATCAATAGTCACCCAGTGGCTTCCGCACTTCCCACTCTGGGTTCAGTATTTTCTTTTTCATCCTCAAGAAAATGTTACAACAGTCAGTCTAGAAGCTACACTGGGAGAGAAAAAATAGATATTTTAATATACTGGCCTAAACAAAGGACATGTTTGAGTGCAATCAGACATATTGTCAGACCACCTAAGATAGGAAAGGAAAGCATGGTTTCCAGTATTACTACTAGTGATGGCTTCATTTGAAAGCCTGGAGTTTTTTTAAGAGAAGGGAATTCATATTCTAGGACAGACAGTAGCCTTGTGTATGTAATAGGCAGATAAATGATAGAACCAAAGTTGCATAAATATTGTAACCACTACTAATCTCTTCGGTGGTCATAGTTTTGCTGGGCTTGAATATTTAAAGGTATTAAAGAACTGGCTACCAGAGCAAATCTCATTGAAGAACCCAGTGAGGCTATGACTAATTTGCAAATCCCATTGAGCTTCATGAATGAGAAAATTAGAAACCTGCTTAGTCCTGTAAAAAAGGGTTTCTGGGAATATCCAACAGCAGATTTTTGGCTGTTTAGAAATTTTAAAATAAAACATTTAAATAGGATTGGGCAAAAACTGAGAAAGAAGTTATAAAATCTCTCTGACACACAGGTTCTTCATGGCTGTAGCTCTGAAGTGGATCTGTGACATCACTTATGACTTTCTCACATCTATGCTTAGACATAGGCAGGTTTAGATCTGAGTTTTTCACTGAATAAAACTGGTAAGTTCCAAGCTCCCCTATGCATTCCAAATAAAATGCAGAGAGTTTCAAATGCATTAATTCTGTTTAGTAAATATTTAACGAGGCTTACTAGTTCTGGGCATAGAAAAATCTGGATTCAAACAAAATCCGGTTCAAGCAAAGTTCCTTTAGAGACCCTAACAAGTAATGGGATTTTTTCATTGCCTGTTTGTTTCTGACGGTGTTTTTCCCCCAGCATTTAGTATCTATTTAGTTTACACCAGAAGACTCTTGGTGAAGAAAAAGGAGCTGGGAACTCACATTATTTATTAAAAAAAAAATTAAAATAATCCTTTCAAATGTGCATGATATTAGGGCTTAAGGCTCCTGGAAAAACTGTTTGAATATGGTACAAATAGGAAAGCAGACCTACATTTTTTATTGTAAAGGTTAATTCTTTCTCAAGGGAAAACAAAAGGATGCTATGAAAGCAGGCGGAATTGGTATTGCTGTGCTGGGGGAACATACAAAAGACTTCTCTTCATCCCAGTGATGGAAGAAATATCCCTGTACCAGACAAGAAGGTAGGCATTGCTTTCCTCTCTTTCTTGAGCTCTGGAGCAGCCAAATGTCTGTTTTCACAGACGGGGGATTGCACAGAACTGCCTGTCTTCACTTCCTTAAGCAGGTGTCATCTCAGGTTAGGAATATATACTCTGGGAAGCTCCTTGAGCTGTTTCCTTACTTACTTTGAGGCTCTGCAGTATCCTAAATCAGCCAAAACCTGCAAGGTACAAGCTGGTTGTATACAATACAAGAGTGCTGTATTTCGAATAACGCACAGCAGTATTCTTTTGGAAGGGACATCCTCCCTTCTGTAACTGTGTCATTCCTTCTGCTATTAATGGGAGCTGCTAAAGAGGGAGGATAAATCTCAGTAACAGTGACTACAGGGTGACGCATGTCCTTACTTAAGCAGTTAGGCAAATGCTAACTAGTCTGCTTTTTCTCTCTTCAAGGGCCACAGAACAGTCGAGGGACTTTGTTATTTCCCAGGGCCATCAGAAGTGAATCCAAAGGCCCAACAGATATTTTCTTTTCACTCTATACTTGTTTCACTACCCAAGCCCAGTGAATTTTTAGTTCAATGTCTCTGAAAAACAGAAAGGAAAAGTACTACTGCCATTATTGCTATTACAAATTGCCAGTGATGTGAAGTCAAAATGTAAGCCATAGTGGAAGTTGTAAGCATCATGAACTTTCACCTGTCATAAAAGAACACAATGATTTTTAAGTTTCAGGGAACAAATGAGAATTTTTCAAAACTTTATATTTTTTGTCCCACGGGAAAATACTCAAGGGAATGGAAACTCTCAATTGGAACACCAGTTCAGTACAATATTTTAGGGATTTCTCAGGTGCAAAACTTGATTCCCTAATCAAAGCTAGAGAGAAGATGAGGGATATGATGAAAAGAGACTGACAGAAACCCCAGAATAGCAAAAAACAACTTAACTGGGGACAGAGAAAGTCATTGGCAAAAGAGTCAGCTCAAGTTAGCGTTTACTTTTACAGAAATATAGATGGTTCCACCTGGAAAAACCTGTAATTGTCTCTTTTATGCATCTTAAGCATCCAAAACTGCAATGACAAGTCACTTTTGATTGCCTTTTCCTTTACATGATGTTACAAACAGAGCTTCAGAGAATCTTGAATTCATGACAGGAACATTTATGAAAACTTTACAAGTTTCATGGTACAAGAACCATGTTTCCTGTCCCACTCTATGGCAGGTGTTTAATTTTTAAATTAAAAATTTATTGCAGTGTGATAGTCTGCAGTATGGAATTTTTCCCAATACTAAACTCAAAGACTTCCTACCAAAAAAAAAAAAAAAGGCAAAGTGAGCCTTATCAGAAATCAGGATGGTCATAATTATGATTATCAGGATCCTCAAAATTAATTACAATTTCAAGCTGTGACAGATCCTAAAATAGCAAGAGCTGCTGGTGATCCAAAAATCACTCACAGCATGTCCAAGCTAGTATTTGGCAGAGAGCATATGCAACTTAAAAAAAGATCATAACCCTTTAGGCCCATGCAAGCAATTAGGCTTTTTGTGGAAATGTCAGGCCATAAGCATGAAAAGACCTTTCAATTGTTTATGCATAGCTTTCCTCTAATTAGTGAAAACTGATTTTAATTTTTGCCGCTTCATTTTTCAAATAAGACCAGATGGGCTTAAGTTTGGAGGGCAGCTGTTCTGCTCAAAACAAAATAAAGAAAAAAAAGGAGATGATCTTGCCAAGTCAGACTCCATGATTCTTACAGTGAGGGGGTACAAGTAAATGCCAGTCAGCTTAGCAGCACTGAGAGATACGTAAGGAACTTAGCCTGAGAGCTCTGCTGACGACGTAAAACAAGAAGACATTTCCAGAAGTGTCTGTCAAACAAAGTATAAAAATAATCAGAGGCTGTTAGCATAAGTTACTGTGACTCTAGCTGATGTTCAAGTGAAGGAAATTTAACAGCACTTTGATAACTTTAATTTCATTGTTGCAGTGCTTCTTGATAATGTTCTAAATGCAGTGATCAGCGAGGTAAAAATAAATGATATGACCATGTTTTATAAGAGCTACCTTAAAAAACTAATGGGAAGGATTTTTCTTTCATCACACCAGCTGTTAAATCACTGCTGTCATATCAACCTGTGCTTTCTCTGCCACTCTCCACAGCTCTGTCTTTCATGTGAAAGACAGTGACTTATTCCTCCTCTGTCTCCATCCAGTTTTCCTACACCTCTGAGCCTAAAACAACACACTTTAAGTCTTGAGAGTGATGACCCCAACAATGAATAACTACGAAATAGGTCAGTAGAATGCAATGCAAATGTCACCTACTGAGTAGGCAAAACCACACATGTTGCTCCTGGAATCTTGCCTTGGCTTGAATTCTCTAGAAGAATGTTAAGCCAGTCTCCTGACTTTCTAGGCTTCAGTATGTAAATTGAGATCAGTATTTATCCAAGCATTGGAGAATGGGAGGTTGCACTAAATTGTAGTTGTTTAAAATCCTTGGGTAAGAGACTGCTTATATAAATGCTATCATACTGACAATCTATTTATCAGAGGAAGTACATAACACAATGTCTTTCAAAGATTTTTATGCAGTTCTGCTAAAAAAGAGCCAAAATGTAGGATCTCATTTAGATTTTTTGGTGATTATCATTAAATGTTATTGTGTTATTCTGAGCTCTTTCTAGAATTTAGATGAGTTGTCTTGTTCACTTTTGCCTCTGTTTTCCCTTGTATCTGTGGTCTGTCTTATCTGTTTGAATTAGAAGCTCTTTGCAGCGTGTCTGTGGTACCAAATGAGTTAATCTTATTTTGGCCTTGTTGGCTCAGCCTTAACACATAGTGCTAAAAATTAATCAATTTAGTGCTTAGATTTACAACTGCAGTTTGATGGAAAGTGATATCCTCTTACACTGGCAGAGCCTACAGAAAAGTGTTCCTCTCAGTAGGTCAAAGCAAGAAAACAAAAAAAAAAAAGTGGGGGAATGCACGTGATGTCAGTGCTCCTGCAATATGAAGCTGAGACAGAAGCACACATCTCCAAGAAACAAGTAATAAATGAGCACTAGGAATATCAAATAGATCCCCTTGGTTCTATGTATTGATTGCAGTCTTTTGAATATTGCCTGAAGTGTTACCTTTTTTTTCAACTCCCGCTGAATTTTGTTCCTTGTTCTGATTTCTTTGTATCACCTGGTGTATCTTTATTTTTATATATGAGAAAGCTGAATATTAAAAGCAATCCAGGACACATATACCAATATTTTGCTGATGACACAAAAGGAGGGGAATACTGAGTTTTTATTCATATCACTAGTAAAATTGCAAAAAGATGGGATCATCAGGATTTTCCTTGTAAAATGGCAGTGGGGATGGGTTATGGTTCAAGACATCTTATGAGACTGGAGTGTCAGGATGATAAACCTTTAGCCCTGTGAGAACTAACCACAACAATATTCAGCACTCACATTGGCAGAGGTTTGAGCACTCACATTTGATCTCAGAGGTTATTAATTTGCCCTAAAAATCCAAAGAAATGCAAGTTCATAACAACAATGAAAAACTGGTCAGGTGAAGAAGTTAAGTGGTTGTTGTCTTGAAAGAAAAAATTGATGGCAGGGCTGTGTTTGAAATACCACAGCCAGTGCAATAGCACAGCGTAAAAGCATGACTTGTTCTTGTAGCAGATGGTTATAGCTATGAGTGCTGTCTGGAGAGTCTCTTCATTCATGCTTAGACTTAATGTATAGGAGGCAGTAGCACAAGTTGGGATCCATTCCGCCAGCTTCATCACCAGGAGTTTGGATCTGCTCTGGAAATCATGTCTCAGCAAATTCTTAGGGAGGTATTAAAGCACTGGCTGTGGAGCATCTTTGCTCTGCCTGGTAAGTGTTAAATCTGTGGAAAAGAGTATTCAGTCTGCTTTCCTCCTTGGCTTGTCTGCAGAGCCTTCAAAGGAAGGGTGCACAAACAAAGTCCATCTCACATGTATTGCTGAGAAGCAACTGGATGGCAATGACTTCCACTCCTTAACACCAGTCCAGCCTGAGTCTGACCCAGCAAGCTCAAAACAGAAATCTCTGTATCTCATTACCAAAACTCTGAACCATCCAACTCATTCGACTTCTCATTGTATAGACTATAAATAACTTGATTCCAGACATTGCCAGGTGGTGTAGCAGGGCGAAGGCCACCACAGAGGAGCACGTGCTCTAATCAAAGCCTGGATGTGAAAGCTTGCTTTCAACTTGTACTTCCAGTGGTTTACCTTGAAAGTCACCTGCCAGAGGTGGTATTTTGCTGTCTTTTCAATGGATGTTGGGTGCTTTTTGACTAGGGAGCTGTGTTTCCCTCAGGCTTCAGAGGGAAAATATGGTACACCATCCCCAGGATTAGGAAAGCTGGGGGGCTAAGCAATAGCATACAAATGCCAAGGAGCTGACTTTGATGTAGTGGTTAAGAGTCCACAGGAATTCCAAGGCCAAATCCTGTGGATCCTGCTGCTGGCACGCAGAGGAAGGTTCCCCTCTGGCTTCCTCACTGCTCTCAACCTTTTTTGCAGAGGCAGCACAGGCAGCAAGGTTGTGGGGCTGCCCTTGGCTCCTGGCCAGCACCTGCATACTGAGCCCTGGGCAGGAGGTGACCGACTGCAAAAGGCTTGCTAGAGCTGCACCCAGCAGAACTAACATATTCCTCACCATGAGCTTTCACTGCCAGGAGAGCAGTGGTGTCACTGCTCAGTGAGTTTATTATCTTAACCACTAGCAGCCTCCACCATCAGCATGTCCTCCTTTTATCTACTTTGCCCTGCTTATTACCTTGTCTGTAGTTATGGCTAAGGCAATGGATGCTGGTGGGGGGATATCTCCTAAAGCTATCTTTCCTGTTTGCAAAACCTGCAGTCTTTCCAGCACATGTTTCTTTGCAATTTCCTTCATGGCAAGCTTAGATCAAATTTGCCACCGTGTGGTTCGATATCCTGCGCTCTCAGCGTGCAACAGAATGGCTTAGGACATTGCTTTATTTGTTGGAATCAAGAAGACTTGCACTTTATTTTGTATTATATTTATGCAGCAATGGAAACAAATGTTGTTGTAGTGGCTTGGATCATTTACACGAACGCATCGTTCCTATGGAAGCTACCTAGGTGTCCAACAAAGACAGAGGGATTCAGTAACCCAGTTCACAATGGCTGAATTATAGCAATGGTCAATAGTTGTGTCTGCTTTCTGCCCCAGTACTAAGGTACCTAGAGGACATGACTAAGATTAGAAGATGAGAAAAAAAATCATACAGACAAATAATACAGACACACCTAAAGTACTGCAGCATTAGCAGAGCAAGTCCTGCTTAGGAAGGCTTCTAACAATTATCAACATTTCTTTAGAAAAGAGCCACAGTTTACATGTGCAGTCAGTTGCTTTCTAATTGCTACAGCAGGCTACCACTGGGAAGAACAAAGGAAATATTTAGCACATCGTAAATTCTTCTGCAGCCCTGCCGAGTGGCTGGAGTTCAGATTACAAGTTTATAACCAACATTTGAGAGCAATTTCTCCTCCACTTTGAGAAAGTGGGTGGGGAAGTTGTTCGACACTTTCTTCAAATGCCTGAAGTAATGTGTGTCTGAAAGAAATGCCGGTTCAAAATTCTCTTCCACTTGTCTTTTGATTCAGGCTTGTAATGTATAGTTATGTATTTAAATGCTAAAAAAACCCCCTTTGCTAAAAATGAATGTGCCATTGTTGTGCCTGTTGCTGTAACTATTATCTTCCAACTTTAGTGCTATTGTGGGTGATTTGCTGGAATCTTGCTGATCAGTATTTGCTCCCATCAATTCTTAGGGTCTTGCAAATGGTGCAGGGGGATGTGTGCTGGTAACTGGAGAGGAGGTATTAGTCTCCTTGAGTCCGTACTTAATCACGTCCATGTCTTGTGAATGAGGTGTTGAGGCTCTGACAATTGTAAAGATTTCATGATCTAGCAGAAAATAAGCTGGTGCCTTGGCCAAGACACCCCCGCTGGCCTTTAATTTGAATGGTAGATGAATTCAGATGTTGCTTAAGTTTCTCCTAGCTTCACAGGGATAGAATATTCTCCATTTAATGTTAGTAATGAGAAATATTATTGTCTACTCAGCAGCTGCCAGTAGTGCAGAAGAGGTCTAAGCAAGGATCTGCTATGTTACTCAGTTTGGAGCGGTTTCAGTGTTAACTCCAGTTTTCTGAGCTTCTCTTTAAAGAAAAAATTGTCTTAGAACTTAAGTCATATTAGATGTTTGTCTACATCATCTACTTTGATATGCTTGCTGTTTTTTATTTTGGTGGCGTTTGTCAATACTTCAGTATGTGAGCCAGCATTACAACCCAGTGCGTATTTGCTTCCACCTCCACAGTTGACTTAAAAATGCAGCACACTTGGAGCCGAAAAATTCAGACTCCCACATGCCTGTAGACAAATTAGAAAAGAAAATTTTAAAATGAGGGATTAAGTGTAGCTCTCAAAAATAATTTTTCAGTGTTCTGCCCTTTGTTACATGTAGTATATCTACATGTAATGTATTTTTTACACTGCTGGCCCAACAAAAAGTTCAGTAAACATTCATATTTTCTATCTTAACAATTTCATAGTGATACATCAGAGATACTGTCAGGATCTCATTGAAAGCAGAAAAATACACTTGTCCATCGGAAGTCCTCCACCAACCTCTGAGTATATAACTCTAAAATAATATTGTATTTATGAAGCCTACTCTCGGTCACAACTTTCTGGGGGTGTATTCCTATGTGAATGAGAGCAGTTGACAGTCTAATCACACTCAACTCTATAGAAAATATAGAAAAAATATATAGAAGCCACTGGTTTAGTATGGTCTGGCACTATTAGCATTACTCCATAACAATTAAATAAGATTAGGTAAACTTTAAAAATAGTTTAGTGGCAGGAGACAGCAAGTTTGTGTCATTAGGGGAAAAATCGCAGTGCTTGGCCATTGTGGGGAGTCTTAAAAGCTTGAAGCAGCAATACAATGGAATGGCTGAGGCGCTCTGTAGAAGTCTGTTTCTATTTATGTCTATCATCAGCTTTGCACTCTCCACTCCCACACACATTACTCCTCTTCCACTGAATAAATGGAATATTTCACCCATGAATAACAATCTTCTTTCACTAGTCTAAAAGTGCCACACAATGCCTTCACACCTGCAGCATTTACGAACTGCAGGTCCTGTGGTCACGAAAGAAACTTAATAAGCACTTCGCAGCTGAGATGGCTGTAGGTTAGAAGCAAAATGTTTGGCTGAAACCTGAATTTTATCATTGCAAACCATGTAATTTTGCCAGCCTTTTGCTCCTACGGCCCATGGTCACAGCAAAACTATTTCCGTGACAGTAAAGCTATCTGGAGGGCATATTGTAAATGCATTTACTTTTATAGTTTGTTGCCAGTTTGGTAATCCCTGTTTAAAAGAAATTGCGGAAGTGATTTTAAAGGTTAAAGGAATATGCAGACTACAGGACTGGACACGGAGGGGCTGCCCCCACCTTCTGCTGTTAAATGAAATGACAGATGGGTGAGACCTTATATCATGAACATAAAAGGTACTTCAACAACTGATGTTATTGCCACTCTTTTTTCCATTCATGCTTCATCAGAAATTTTTCTCTCCTTTCCTGTCTCTCCTCACTATTTACTTGTTTTGAAGCACTTAAGTCTCCAATGGGACACCTAAGCCTGCAAGCACTTAATGTATGGAGAATAATGGGGTTTTACTATGTGTTAACATCACGATATCTACTTGCCTGAGTAAGGCAAGCAAATTCAGGCTGTGCTGATGACCTGCTTTTGCTGGTCTTGCCAATCCTACCATTTTCACCTGAATTTAATGTCAAGCAAAGTGTGAGTCTCATGCAAAAACAAGATAACATTGTCTCCTTTCATTACTTTCAGGGGGTGACACAGGACAGCAGCAGAGCCACTCAAAGGCTCTTGGATCTCTTTGTTTCATTTTCTCAGATGACCCCAAATTTCTTCTTAGTCTATTCCAGCCTTTGTAGCTTGGCCATACTTTGCAGAGTTGTAAGGTGTATGGGTGAGGGGCAGGGAGCCTTAGAGAGGAAAAGATGGGTCTGGATTAAGAGATGTCAAACACTCTTGAGGGCTCTGTGTCTGTGTTGAACATCATCTCCCATTACAAGTAGGAATTGGGGCCCAACAGATTAAAACTGAACAGGGAAAAATGTGTAAATAACATGGGTAGTTCTGCAAGTGTGTGAATATATGCAGGGGCACACAAAATGGAGAATACATATAATAAGAAATTGATAGAATATATATCCTTAAGTGTTTGGATTTATGTCCATAGCCACGCAATATTTAAGTCTGTGTAAAATGTGCATTGCATTTGGAAAATAATTGTGTACTTGTGCTTTCTGCCATACTATGCTAACTAACTATTGTAGGCTTATTGTATAAGCCAGTCGATTTATGCAAAGAGATGAAGCACAGCGCACTGGGAGTTGCAGAAGACTTGTGCAGGAAGGGAGTTTACCCTCCTTTGGGCTCTAGCAGAGCTTGTGAAGGTACATGTGCTGATGAGAGTCTGGGAAAGTCCTGCAGCTGGTTAGTGGGTCAAAGGTTTTCATGTCACACGGGACTTTTTGAAGCATTGGATCTTAAGTGATCATGTAGCTTTCAGAAGCTTGAAGTCACCACTGTCTGCATGTCAGCTCACTTTTGCTGTTGCCATTGCTCCAAAACAAAGCTCATATTAAATGCTTTGAGTCTTGGCATAACACAGATCCCTCAAACCACATTTATCCCATGACCAGTGATGAGTGTGCAGTTCTATTTTTAGAAGCAAACCACTTCAAGACACCAAAACATATGTTTTACACATATTTTAACCCTTTTCTTTGTGAACAGCAAAATATATATATATATTTTTTAAACTTATTTTCTTAAAGTTTTAAAGATCTCCACAGTGACATCTTGGTTAGTTTTTGTCTTAGATATGAGTATCTTTTACACAAGTAAGTATGTTTTGACATCAGTTCGTTTTCTTGCCAGGCCTAGAAGTTCTGGGTGCAATGTGCTCCCTGAATTAGTTATGATGTCACTAACACCTAAAACCAGGCATTTTTCAGTCCTGATTTAGGTGTTAATGACATCATCATCTGCTACAGTGGAAACAAACACCTAAAATTTAAGCCTGGGTATGTAAATCGAGGAGTAGCTGGTTTTTGAAATACTTTGCTTTAAAATGTAGTATTTAGTCTAGACACAGATTCTGTTAATGATTTGGGATCACAAATGTTCCATATACAGGAGAATTGCTACTAACCTTTAAGAGAAAAGAAAAACAATATTCGAGGTTATAAAATGTTTTTACATACCTGAAAACAAGAACTGCTCCTCAAATAAATAGGAGTATAGTTAACTGGCTCATAGGCAGAGCAATCTGATCTGCTTTATTAAAGTTTATCAAGGAAATATGAATAAAAATCACCTGAAAATCTTTAAAATTTGAACTGCGACCTCTGAAACAAATGGAGTTATGGCAAGAAAAAAAGCATGAAGAAAGAATAATTGGGTTCTATGTCATAAAAGTTGTGTTTCCAAAATAGGTGAAGTTTAACCTAATCTTCCACCTTGATCTGGGTGATCATATTAGCTTTGGAAACATTTAAAACTGATTTTAAAAATCATATTAACAACGATGCAGATTCTCAAATTTATTCAGAAAATTAAAGCTATGTGTTTGGCACAATTTTTTACAGATTTTTTTACAAAAATACCTCAGTAATTTTCAGTTCTTCTGCCTGCTAGGCACCATCCAGTACCCACAGATCCCAATAAAAAGCCCAAAACAAATAGATGATGCCAGTTATAGGGAAGACCATCTCTGCAGTGCTTGTTGCCAAAGGAGCAAGTAGCCTCCATCAGAATCAGGATTTTAGAGTGGAAAAGCAGCTGGTTTCATAAGGGAAAGCAAAACTGTAGAACCCAAACACTTCATTCTCAGATGACCTAAATAGGATTACGGTGGTTTAAGTGCAAAAATCTGGGCTTTCATTTCATGTGACAGGGCTATTATGTCTACTTTGATCACAGATTTCTGGAAGAGTTTTTAAGAAGATTAAAGGCAATTCCATAATTTACAGTAGAACACACAGTGAATTAGATGCTGTCCTCACACGGGTGCTGCTTTTGCCTATCTCTTGGTTCCTCTGCTGAGTCTGCTAACTTATCCAAGAAGAGTTTAATGTAATCTACATACAGAAACCTCTCTCAGGATGGAAGCCAGCAGCTTGATGTATAAAGAGTCAGGAAATGGTAAACGGGAGTTAAAATCCTCTGAGATAAAGCCAGGAAGTGAACCTTGGTCACACATCTCTGGTCAGAGCTCAGACCAGAGTATTACAGCATTTAGGGAGCATAAGAGTGATTGGACTCCTCCCCAGCTATTCTAAAGAACTTCAGAAAGTGCTACTATGTTTTATAGGTTACTGTTCCTTAATGCCGTGTTTTAGGGGTGACTTTGTGCAATGTATTTTAATGAGCCCCTCAAGGAATTTAGCAGAGAGTTCCTGGATGCCAGGCAGGCTGAAGTGTGAAGGTGGAAGTGAGCAGCTCAGCTTTGTTTACTAAAAATGAGACATTTTCTGCATTTAGACAAAACAGTTTTCAAGTTGCTGAAGCATCTTTCAAGTTTACCAGCTAAGATGTCTCAAGGACTAACTCAGAGAGTTTTCAGTATCCCAGCATTATATGCAGCTCTCTGCATTTTTACCTAAATCCCTGTTTAAGTCCCTGTCCAAGACCTTATGTGGGTAAGCACAGATTGAGAAAACAGCACTGGTTGAACACAAACCTCTTTTTGATAGTGCTTATTTTACCTTGGTGCAAAGTGACACCTACTGTCCCTCTACATTTGTATTATTATCTGGAATTTATTTGTGATGGGTTTATTTTTGTCTAACAGTAGAGAATAAAATTGCGCAGAAGCATCTTGAAAATAACATAAAGACAAGACCATCTCAAAAACATCTGTATACATTTGCCATTAGTATTACTATTGTTCTTGGATATCCTCACAGCAACTGCATGCCTTAAAGGTTCTGGAAATTGATTGATTGTTCCCAAACTACTACATAGTTTTAGTTGATTAACCACATATATATTTTTTGCCAACATGTCTGGCTACCTTTTAGAAGTTACTGCACTGCTGGCCATATTACAGAAACAGATTTTTTAGGGATTGGAATCAGATTTGGCAGTAAAGGGTTCAGTTGCAAATTCATAGGTGATCTTAAAATTTCATTTGACATAAAAGAAAACTCTTTGCAATGGAAAAATATAGGCCTGGATTCTATTTAAAATGACATCTCCACTTGCAATTTTTTTTTTGTAAGCTTTAGCATAAGCTCTCTTAGGGACAGTGCTCACTGAAATTTTTGGTATTTTTCCTGATCATTTGAGATCATCTTCCTAGGAACAATGTAACATCCTGTCTTTTGAAAAGCAGAAAAATATCTGTTCGAAACAGCTTCTCATTAAAAGGTCTTTTGTCCTTTTCTTTGGCTTTTTCAGTTTCTAACGAGTTGTTTATATATCTTCAGTGGTTTGAAAAGACAGATGTATTTTATGTAATCTTCCATGTAAGCTTTTTTCATTTCACTTATAAACTACTTTACCATATTTTAAGATGCAGTTATGCTTTCATGGAAAAATCATGGAAAAAAAAATGAGCAGTCCTTTGTTGCCCACCATGAACTTCCAGATAATATGTGTATAAATTGCAGTAGGTAATAAAATCCCAACTTATAAATAAGCCACAATTTTATTGTAGAAATAGCAATTAAAACTGTGTTGTTCTGTTTTATTTTTACTCTAAGACTGTAATATATGAGTTTCATTTGGGTAACAGTTAAATAGTTGACAGCACACTCTCTGTTTGCTCCAAGGGCAGTCCTAAGTATGAAGCAGGAGACCTCAGGCTGCTCAGAGATACAGTGGTGAAGGGCCTCCATGTAGGGAACAGCTACCAGAGCCTACCAGGAACAGCTGCAACCCAGGCATTACAAACTTGTAAGGAACCATGAAAGACAGAGATGCCAAAACCGTCTACCTTGTAGCAGATTAAATAATTTAGGCCAGAGGCAAGGCTGTATACAATGGATTTCTTCTTTCTGAAGTGGAGCTTGACCAAAATGATGTCCCATTTTTTCACCTTTGTAAGCCTTTCCTCAGTTTACCATCAGATATGCTTTTAACTCATAGTTCTGACGTGGTTTGGGCACAAAGCCTTAACTGCATTTTGAGCCTTAGTCTGCAAGCAAACAAAACACAAAACAATTGGTTTGGTGGTTTAAACAGATGTGAAAATGTGTGCCTTGTCTGTTGATTTGGAGTACCCGTAAATTTGACAGCTGTTTGACCTGTGGCATAGATCCCAAATGTGACTTGAAAATCACCAATGTTACTAGGCATTTCTTATCTGAGACAAGCATTTCATACTAGAGAAAGATCTGTGTTGTTTTGACTTGAAATGGAAGTGGTATCCATAAATGTCCTAAGTATATGCTTAAAAAAACTCAATGTATACCTACTCCTGGTTGGGAAAAATCAAAGTCTGGTGTCTGTAAAGCTCCCAAAACAAAACACAAAGCAAACCAAGGAATACAAACTTGTTGTTTGTATTCTCCCTGGTGGCTGTGGTTAAAAGTTGGGAGTTGTTTTTGATTTTGCTGACTCTTCCTCTGTTCAAATCCTGCTCTAGTTTGCATTATTTTTTTTTCCAATTGAAAGTATTCGAATCACTTAACCATAATTGACAGGCTTCTGTTTGTTTTGGGCTCAAGTTCTGTTTAGATTTAATCATCATCATCCTCTAGGACTGCATGGGAAGGGAAGGGAAGGGAAGGGAAGGGAAGGGTGAAAGGCTGCTTGGATTATCTAATTAGGAGCTTGATTTATCCTAGTGTTATTTTTATTTAATTTAAGCCCATATAACTTGCTGGAAACTCTTCATAATTATCCCATTGTGTTGATTTCAATACAGTCATATGAATGGGCTGAATTTTGTACAGTATTCTGCAGTATGCAGTACACAAAAGCAGAACTAATCTGAAAACAAATAAATTAAGGAAGTCTACAGTTAATATATATTTATAGAAGCATTCTTCTTTATTTAGCAAAATTGTTTTCAGTTAGAACAACTCTCTTCTGCTTGTGCTTTTTGGAAGTAATCCCAAATTTTCAAACTATCACCTAGCCATAAGGAAGCTGTTGATAAAAAGAGCCAGGCCATGGACTATACTATAGAGAGATAAATTCTAAAATCACCATCACATTATAAAAGTATCTAATGAAAACATCACATAGCATGCAGTCCAAACATCTCTTTGATTCTCTGGCACATGTATTAAAAGATATATTGGTATGCTATAAAACGCTACATGAAATACCTTGTACGGTTCTATCCTTTAAACATATAAAGATATTTTATAGTTCAAAGCATGCTGATTACACATGACATTTTACATATGTACTATTAAATTAGCAGAGTGCTATTGTCGTAATGTGTACTTACCGCATTATTTTTGTTGACAAGGAGATGCAGAGATGAGATTCTGCTTTTGACTCCTCAGTTTTTCCAGGGTCACCAATATATTAGTGTAGCTTAAGCAGAAGGTCTTATTTCTCTGCGTGCTAGGGATAATGAAAAGTATTCATGAAATTTCAAGTAAAATAAAATAAAGGATAGAAGTCATGGTCTTTTCATTATTTCTGCTGTAATTGTGAGAAATGGACAAATTTAATAAAAGCAGTTCTGCAGAAAAGCAGTTTGCAGCTTCATGATGAAATTTTCAGTTTTCTTCACTCTAGTTTAAAGTTATTGTAAAAAGAAAAATGTCTGTTTAATACTAAAATATTACTTCTATTCAATGAAGCTTTCCCCAGGGCTAATCTTGGATGGTCAATATGGATCTGGGGAAGGGAACCCCACCTGGAGGAAAGTGGGCAAGCTTTCCCAGCACAGATTGGGACTCTGGAACATAGCAAGGCCACACGTTGTGTTCACATCCCTTAATTGACACTTAATTCCATAGGGCTGGGATAGAGAAGAAGAGCAGAAATACAGCTTCTTTTACTGGTCATGTCTTCACAGACATGAGATGGTAGCGAGTTTCTCAGTCTCTAATCTTAATCTGATTGTCCAAACCGGATCCTACTCTTGTTCTTAAGCCACACAGTCATGACAGTGATGCATGGTGCCTGAAATGGGGATCTCTGCCACAGCCTTCAGCCTGTAATAAAAGGATAAATTGTGGACATGATGCAGAACCGGAAAGGGTAACCATCTTTCTATTTGTTCATCCATCACTGTGGAAATATCTGAACTATTTTGGCTTCCTTACAGTAAAATATTAATTGATTCCTTGCTTGTTCAATATCTTAATGACAGAGTCAAAACTTGGGTTTGGGGATTCTTTTTGTGGTGGTGGGGTTGTTGCCTACGGAGATCTGAGGAACAAAGCTGAAAAAGCATCAAACCACAGCTTCCAGAAGATTTGAGGACAAAATTAGGAGGGACATTGCAATAACAATGAGAATTATGCTGCAAAACAGTGAATCCATTATTCTTTTTAAACACAGAAGATTCAGGAAAATCCTTCGAGATCACTAGAGCTGTAGAATTGGATCAGGATATGTTATTGACTGCTATTGACTGCTATACTTGGTCACGTGCTAATCAGACCATGTGTATTTTAAAGCCCATTTATAGTTTAATTTATGACAAATTGCACTACTTGTATGGTAATTTAAGGTGTCACAGACAGTTTGGATGTATTCCAAAAAGCAAGCAATGTTTTCTTCTTTCTTTAAGAATCAAGCAATGAACTTTTCTTTCCTTGATGAAAGATCCTGGCTCAGCAGACTGAGCTGCCTCACAAAATATATATATGTCTGAAATATAAGAAGCTTGCACTGACAAAGAAAAAGCCAAAAATAAAATAAAGGCAGCTAGCTTGATGACAAGCTGGCATGTTCAAATTTGAGGCTCAAATTCAATGTGAATCACAGCCATGTGAATCTTAGTCTGTTTCAGAATTGAAGCAGAACTCAAATCCTGCAAGCAGAGCTATGCTGCCTTGATTTACACATGTGTGAGGAGACCTGCTCCAGTCCATGGGGTCACTTGCTCATGTGCAGAGCTACATGTGGACTGGATTATCTAGGTAATGCCATGGAAAAGCTTTCTGATTTTTTCCCCCCTTCTGATGGTAAGCCTACCATTGTGACACTTTTCCTTCTTTTGGAAAGGCTACCAATAGGAAGGACTGTTGTATACTGTGAAAAACAGTATGAAAATAAAAGTTGGATACATTTTTAAGCAATACAATGAGAACTATATTTACAGTTCTTTAAAAATGCATGATTGTTTCTAAAGATGTGAGAGAAGGTTGTCAGTAGAAACAGGTAATCCGTAGTTTCCATGTCTGACTGCGCTGGGAGATGGGGGGCGTGGGCACAAGGAGAGGGAGAGGTAGAAACAGATTGTAATAATAAAGCCACACAATAGTATTACACATAAAATTTAACTTTAAATAAAGATTGCCCAAATTCATACCTGCAAATGCTTAGCCTGGTGTTTGTTACACTTCCAAGTGTGAAAGAAAAGCCACAAACATTTATCATGATTGTCAGTAAGGGCCCCTTCCACGCCTCTCCCATGCTCTCCACTCCTTTCTGTGCGTTTCAGAGCTGTCAACATGCATGCTTGCTCAGGCCTCTGCTTTTAGCCATTAGTGTGTTACAGGATTGTTTTACATGGGCTGTCTGAGAAGAAACTGCTTGATTTGAGTAGGGAGGGAAGGGCTTTTAGGAGCTGGGGACTGTTGGAGCCCTGGCAGCACTCACAACATCCTTCCTGAGCTCATACCCATTGAATTTGCTCAGCACACAGGAGCCCTTCACATGCAGCAAGCTCCACTAAGCACTGCCACCTCAGGGAATGCCACACTCCACTGGTGAGGAGTGTGCTGGAGCAGTCCTAAGCTGCTGCAGTCACTCTGCACTGAATTCAAAGATCCCTTTTTCTCCTAACTGAGAAATGTGAGAAAGGTCTCTTACCTCTGAGCAAATTTTTATATGATTATTCCATATTCATGTCTTCCTACTACAGTCTTTGCTCTTTTTTCTTGGGATTCAGTCCCTTTTCACTGTCTTATTTTATCCTTCTTACAGGTTATCAAGGTTTGTTCAGTGACCATTCTTATGTTTTCCTATATTTTATCATATACTTCAATATATAGTACAGTTCTCGCAGAGTCCATCAGCAGGGGGAGTGCTTTAGGAATAAAATTATTAATCCTCATTATTTTTACCCCAAATTCCAGGCATTTATGCAAAGAAAGAGCCTTTTGGGCATCTGAAAATGATGCAGTAGTGAAGGTATTTTTTTACGTCATGTGAACACAGTGGTGAGACTAACTCTGGAGGGAAAAGGGAGGCATGTGGAAAGGATTTTAGGAGCATGCAGGGATGATGAGGACTCATTCAAATCCTGTCTCATTGAATGGAAATGCAAAAGAAACCCAGCAGTGAAGGTACATTTGTCTTCTCCATTATTTCTGGGGAGCAAGTTTCCCCAGTTCCCTTTCTCTGTCCTAAATGGCAGCCATGGAGAGTTGTGATGTGTCCAGGTGACCCACACTCTGGCCCATAGTCATGATGGAGCTGGCAGCTGGAGCTCCCCATGGTGCCAGCACCCCTCCAGGGCCACTCTGTCGCATCCTGCGGCACATGCCCTAATGGGGAGCCCTACAGCCACGTAACCCCAGCCAAAATCAGGCCTCCAGCACAATGAAGCTCAATCCAGCACTTGGTAAGTGAAGGAGTTTCTGCCAGCAGCACCATGTACTGAGGGATGTAGTGTTGCCATAAAATCTTCTACATAAATCCCACAGATCTTTAGGGGACCTTCTAGTCTTTACTGAAACATCGTAGTGCAGTGCCACTATTATGGCATCTCCTACTTATGTGTTTCAGTTTCCAGCTCCATCAGTTCAGTGAAAATGCACTGTGGGCACTTTGAGACTGAATTCTTTGTAGCAGCTGTGAATGAAAGAAGGAGGTAGTTAATGCTTAACCTGGTTGGGAGTTTTGTGATGGAGCTAGGAGAGGAAGTGTGTGGTTAGGATTATAAAGGGCTAATGACATGATAGTCTTCAGTCATTGTGAAACTGAACTCCATCCACAGCTAGGCATGAAGTGATTTCTTTTTATTTTAACCACAAGGATCTGTGTCTCCAATAAAATTTTAATTATGAATAGATGATTTCATTTGCAGTCCCCATTCTTCTATTTGCCACTCCTGGTATTTAATTTATGCTGCTTCACTGCCATTGACTTTGGCAATTGCAGTAATAAAAAGTGCACCTTCATCCTCCTGTGTGCTTTGCATCATCACCACACAATAGCAGGTGCTGTCCACATTTTGAAGAAGGTCTAATGCAAAAATTAGCTTTAAGAGTAGCCAGTATTTCAGTGACTGAAATGGATATCTCCTACACGCACAAAGACAACTAAATGAGCTATCCTAGTATTAAGTCATTTTTGGTAGCTGTCAGTGACTTATCTGTTTAGGATTCAGGCAGTCAACCCTGACCTTTGTTGTGGTTTCCTTTCAATATCTGACCTTGGATTTCATTATGATTGGTGCTTTTATATTTGATAGTCACTGCATTTTCTTTTAATAACTGTGTAGACATTCTTCCACATATACAAATATGTTCCCAAATTGTTAAATAACTATAGTTTATTTTCCACCTCTGCTCAGCTTTCTGTAATATTTTAAAGTGTACTCTAGGCTGTTAAGTATTTTCAATAGCCCCTTAAACTATACAGATAAGCATGAAATGTCTACACGTCGCCTCCAGCTCTGACTCTGATTTGTACTGTGGTCTCACAGGAAAGCAAACTGCTAGTTATAGATTACATTCTTTATTTTTCAAGGAGGACTCACAGATATCGATGCATTTATAGTTCTTCTATGTTTCATTTTATCATGTTTGCTTCTAATGCAATATTTCCTCTTCTCCATATTTTCCACAATGTCCCACCCTGCTCTGGAAGATCACAAAACAAAGAGAAATTGGTAAAGGAAGGCCTGAATTTTTCATGTAACTTTCAAAAGCATTTCAGTCCTTTGTTTCAATGCTGCTCAAAGCTCATAATTAAATAAAAAAAAAAGGAAAAATACATAGTCTAAGAGGACAAAACCTTCTTCCCTTTTACGCAGGGGAGCCAATACAAGGTGGCCAGCCATAGTGATACCACACCACTGTAATTATCTGTGTGGAGGCTAAATAAATGTACAGAAGTGATTTTGAACTTGGGTGTACCCCTAGTGAAGTTGTGCGAGCATGAAATCAGAGAAGTAACAGACAATATTCAGAACACAATTTTAACATAAAATGCATGGGGAGGCCACTTCTGATGCAGCCAGTCTAGCAAAGCTAGGAGTCAGCAGTCCTGTCTGGAGAGCCTGGGGCCACAGGCTGGGGTGTGGGTCTGTCTTTTGGTTCTGTGTCACAGAGTTACCTTTGCCCAAGCAAGCCTGGTGATTTTCATTCCCCTGTAGTAATATTGAATATTATCAGTTTAAATATGGTTTTATGGTTAATAAGTACTCTTCACACTGGTGGTAAGGGCCCCCCAGGGCCTAACAAAGATCAGCCTTTGTTTTGAAAGAATCTCATAAAGGTAGATTGGTCATTCAGATCACATAGACAGATGTGTGCCGTCCAAGCGCTGCCTACCCCCTGCAGCCCGCAGCAGGAACTGGAGGAGCCCAGTGCCATGAACCTCACTAATCATGGGGGTGTCACTGCAGGTCACACTGCTGCAGGCTGAGCCAGGCATCCCCCCATGGCAGAGTCCCGGCTCACAGGAGAGCTGCTCTGCACAGTGGAGGCAGAAAGCTGACCCTGAAAGACTCCATGCATTTCAGGGCAGCTGCGAGGGAACCTCCACAGCTCCAAGGATGACACCCTTTACCCCTATTTATTTTGTCTCCCTTACCTGAAGGGTTTAAATTAGCTGCTCCAATTAGAAGCTTTTTGCTTTCATTTTTAACTTGTGCTGTTTAGAAAAGTGTTAAATTTTCAAAGTAAAACTTGCCAGGGTTCTGGAAATCAGATGCAGTGTATTTAGGAGTCAAATAGCCCAGAGACCTCTACATAAGTGGAGCACAACAGTTCATTTTTCCCATCTTGCTATAATTCCACTGAGTCTCCATTCTGAGCCTCCTTTGTTTCACCTTTCCAGTCTCTGAAGTTAAAAATTTCCCAGTGTCAAAACTGCTGAATCCCTCCATCATCTCTTCCAGCTCTTCACTGCCTAAATCTTCCCCACTGAGATAATTGATTCACCAGCTACAAAAATCTTCTGTTAGCCTTTTGCTTATAAGAATCCAGGTTCATCTTTGTCTGCCTGACAAACAACATGCTCCTCATGCCTCTAAGAATACAGCTTCCTTCTTAGATCTAAACTACTCAGGAATACTCTTCCGTTTTCCCAGCTCTTCAATCCAGCTTTGCCCAGCCACACAGAAATGACCCTTTCTCTCTGCTCTCTATCTGATTACCTTTTGTTTTCAGAGTCCTAAGCAGATTTCTATAGCCAGCAGCTCTACTATTCTTGCCAGCAGCTCTTAGGTTAACTTTCCTCTTCAAGCAGTCTTCACAGAAATAATTTATGCAAGGATAGTGACAAGTAGACTTTAGTTGGTGTTTTAAAAAAACCCAGAAAATACTTCACTGAAATAACACTTTCAGTCATTCTGCTTACTTTTGAATGGCTGCTTTTGAGCTGAGGTGTGTACAAAAGAGTCCTTTTATTATTTGCTGTAATATCTTATGAGGAATTGTTATGCAGCTTGGAAAGTGGTGACACTAAATCCTTCTGTAATGCACCAAGGCCACTGCAAAGAATGATCTACTCATTGTTAGGCAGACACGTGGGTTGAATTCAACAGGGTATTTGGCTAAAAAAGCTCACTGCTGACACATCTGCTTTGTCCATCTGTTGTGGAGGGAAGAACAAGCAGAAGGAGTTGTGGAGAAGACAAATTATAAAAAAACCCCAGCACCTCAAATTATTATTTTAAATTATTTGTATCAATGTGAATGTAGAAGAAGATTAGCTGACTTTCTGGAATTACGGCACCAAAAGGACAGTGATATATGAGATGAAAAATGCTCTGTTCTACACAGAGACACTCTATTCCTTCTTCTGTTGTGGTGCTGTGTGCAACAGAGATGCATCCAAGATTTGGCTTACAAAGCTGGGACAGAAAGTACTTTATTTTTTATTCTGTCACTGCTTGATTCATAGGCAGGCAATGGAGTATTTTCTCCAACCTGGAGCTCATTTGAAAACAGACAGAGCTATTTTTTTGCATTGCATGTCACTTCAGACGTCTAAAAATAGTTCTTTCAAATGTAGTGCTCTTAAACATAAACCATTCTATTTAAAAGCAACAATAAAGAAGTTTTAAATTCACATGCTTAAAAAACACTAGAAAGGCAGCATTAGAAATAGATGTTTTTTCTGACTTGAAGACAAAATACATTTTAAGGGCAAACCAGAGTTTAATTATTTTGACTTACATTTAGAGCAAGGAAATGAGAAATATTTGCCATGTGCCATCTTACTTCTGAGAGTACTCACAGGTTTTGTTCAATTCACACTTTATAAGAGGCTCATTGTATGAAGCTGTTGACAAGAACAGTGATTTGTTCCACTAAGAGCTAACATGATGGGAAATATACAGCGTAAAGTGGAGTAGACAAGGATGCCAGTTGAAGCTCTTCAGACCTGTAATCCTTGATATTTCAATTCACTACATTTTGGCAGCTAGGAAATCTGATTAAAACTCTTGTTGATCAAATCTCCCAGTACCTTTCCCTTAAGAATTTCACCTGCAAGAGAGGCTTTATAAGGCAAGGTTTTAGGAAGCTCATGAAAATTTGCCCTCAAGCCTGTTGAAGACAAGTGGCTTTCCACAGGTTTTGGATCAGCCTGTCCACTAGGTAGAAGGGAAGTTTCATTAATGGATGATTTTATGGTTGGTCAGGACCTTGACCTGACTACTTAACTTCATAGTGCTAGATCACATGCCCATGTTGATTCCTCTGGACACCTCCAGCTCTCATGACAGCTGACATTTTCCTATTTGATCCATCAAATATGTGGCCACAGGTGGTCCATGAAATGGGTGGGCCAAAGACAGGAGAAGAATTAGGGAGAAGAAAATCAGTTACTTATGCAAATCCTTAGGCAACTTTGCATTGAAAGTTAGTTTGGGACTGTGCTGGTTTTGGTTGGGGTAGAGTTAACTTTCTTCACAGTGGTGAGTATGGGGCTGTGTTTTGGATTTGTGCTGAATACAGGTTGAAGAGATATTTTTGTTATTGCTGTGCAGAACTCTTTTTGTGACAATTCTGGAGGAGAAAATACTATTTTCACTGTTTCATTTTAATGTTTCATTTGTCTTATTGTGGAAAACCCAATCTTTCAGAATACATTAACGCAATTTTCTCTAAGAAACAAAAGACTGTGAAGTAAAAATATGAATACTGGTGCTTTGTCATTTTTTCACTTGACTCTTCTCAGTGGAAGAAGTGTTAGGGACAAAGGCAGTATGTTTCATCACATGTTTTTTACCATGAGCACAATAATATTTTACAAGGTATCCCTCAGAGAAATGGGGAAATAGAGCACCAGCTCTACTCTCATGGAACAAAGTAGTAAAACTTTTTTTTTTAGTGCTGGAAGAATAATCCCTTTTCTTTTTTGGCTACTTTTAATTCGCTTGTGTTGTACCATTTTGAGAATAGATATATAGGTTTTTCTAATTTACTTCTCTTCTGTATTTATTACTTCATAATTTTTTAGTGTGATTCCTATTAAGCAGTCATATACTTTTAGTCTCTTGTTATGCAAAACTGTTTCCATACCTGTACTTATCTTTGCTTGCCATTTATAACCATTGTCTGTTGTTAAATCATTTTTGAAGTGGTATGCCCAGCACTGACCATGATTTTTAAAACAATTTTAGAAGCTTACTGACTGTGGCTGTGCTGAGGTGAAAAAGATTAATCTGAACGACAGTTTCCTTCTGTGTTATCTCACAAGCTGGGTAAAAGTGTCACGTATTAGAAGTGTATTCAAAAGGGTGATGGGAAGAATGCTGCAGCAACATGCTAAGGGCCTGTGTATTTTGGTATTAGCCCTAATGGTATCATAACACCTTCTAAGTGTTTCCTCTGGAGGGATCTTCTTTCTTCTCCTAAACACTAGAGCTCAGTGATTAGAGCTCAGGGCTGTTGTGCCATTACCAGAACAGGGCAGTCCATTTCCATGGCCTGTATGGCTTTGTCAGGGAGCCGAAGAGCTGTCATACAGGCAAAAGTCTACCTTAATTTTAGGAAAAAAGTAGTCTTTGTTTGTTTGTTTTTATTTGTTCAGACCTGGGACTGTGAAGCTATACATCCAGAGACTCTTCATTAGCAAAATCCAGCCATCTGATCTTGTCTGACATCTTGTAAAAATTGCTAAGCTACTTTTATATGCAAGGGGAATCTGAGGTCTTCTGCTCATAATGTTCCTATGAACAATGACACCATTTCAGCTAATGATTGTTCACAAGGTAACAAAAAAAACAATAATAGGACTGGATATTTATATACACTAGAAACCATATTTTATTAGTTGTTTGGGGCTTTTTGTATCCAATGGTTAATAATATTTGTAGCAATAGAGAGTGACAACATTACACCCTAAAAATCATTATTGATCTCAGTCAAAAAAACCCTCAGGTCTTATGTCACCAGCCTAGTTTCTACCTGTTCAAGTCTTTACCCTTGGAAGAGTATCTTTTTCTCACTCCTTGAGCCTTATCTTCAGGAATGTTAATTCATTTGCATTTACATAGGCTTTCCTTTCAGTAAAATCACTGGGGAACTGTTTGTCCTGTTGCAATTACTGCCATTCCTACTGCTTTTTGGATTCCAGTAGCATGGTCACAGAGCTCAGAGTAAAACCATGGGCTCCGTTTTTGAAGTCTTGCAGGCTTTGCAGTTTAGCCTGATCAAATGACTGTAGCATGGACATCAGCTTGATATGCAACCTTGAAATTATCTCCAATCTCAGTTTGCACAGGGATGCATGGAATATGTTTCAGCTCCTCCAGTGAAACAGGCTGTACCCATAGCAGTGCAGCCTGTTTACCTGCTGGCCACACAGATCTAAATTAGAGCAGATTCTCTCTGCACTGGGGTTTAGTTCAATATGTATTCCCTGTACAGCATAGAAACAAGAACAATTGCATGTGATGATCTGGTGATGATCATCATCGTCGTTATTGCCTTTAATCATAACTACATTTTTCCAAAATCAAATGCAATATGATCCAGTATGCATCCCTGGTTAAGCTGTGCACATTACAGGGCCATTTTAAGAGCATTCAGATGGGTATAATTTCTGTGCTTTATTTTTTTCCCCCTAAAGTTTAATATCTAAGTAAGTTTTAGAACAGACATACTTCCCCATGCTATCCTTTGTCCTGCAAGCATTGTTTGGTAAAGGCTCATATGTCTTCAGACTGGACAGTCTATTCCTGACCCACAAACACGTGTCTTGACAACCTCCAAACACTTGTAATTCTTCATTAAAGCACTGCGAATGGCGTATGTGAACAGTAATGCAGCCTTTGCCAGTTTTTAGGCAGCTCATCATTCCTTTAAATGATGTCCTAAGTGAAAATTTAATTTTTAAAATTCACCTTCACTGTGTGTCATGTAGTCAGCCTAGTGAATAGTTTATAAATAAAAAAAGAGTCATGATCATATTTATGGTTAAGTGGTCTGACCAAAACTATTTGGAACTAATGTGATTTTTTTTCTGGCTTTGAATTGCTTTTATGAAGCAAACAAGGATGAGTGCATTCACAGCATATCTATGAGTATACTATGAATGTCATTGCCTCATTGAAAATAACTGCTGATTTATCATGGGATTTTATACATGTAAGTTTTAAAAATATGTGTTCTTTAAACGTGGGAAGGAGATTTGGTATAGGGTCAGAGGAGCCATCACAGCTTCTTCCAAACTGCAACATCCTTGGTGAACTTAGAAACAAGTTGTTTCTGCCCACATCCAGTTCATCTTGTAGCAAGGCAACAGCAGAATAAGATTGGACAATGATCTTCTAAAGAAAATCCCCTATGTTTTCTTGTCTACCTAGATGACTTCTATATGAAGATGTACTTGTTTCAGAGCACCAAACTTCATAGATTTCATGTTATTTTTTCACAACAATAATAAATAACAAATAATAGTAATAGTAATAATAATAATAATATTTGAAATTGTGTCTTGATTGATTCTATTTGTACTGGAATATTTTTTAAATGAGGGCCTGCTTAATATTGCAGACTGTGTCCGACTGACAGGGTATGCAGAATTTGCCTAACTTTAAGCAGTGATTTAGATTTCTGAAATGGATCTTATTTTCTTTACATTGAGTACAAAAACGTACAAATCCACTGAGATTGTTTCACTGAATTCTTTTCACCCTGGCCACGTTGAAGGCATGTGTTTAGACTTCTTTAGTTTAGCTCATAAGAAAGATTTTATAGAAACAGAGATTTGTTGATTAAATATAGACTCAGGCATTATAAAAATTGATGACAGGGCCTTTTTATGGAAACGGCACCTTTCTTACCTCAAAATATTCATCTTGGAACAGTTCTCAAGAAAAAAACAAAATCATGGACAGAAATGATGTTTCTCCCCCCTCCATGCTGCAGCTGCAGCCCCATACTGCTTCAGGTGAGAAGCAGACGCTGACAATAGAGCGTTACTCCATAGATGTGTGCAGGAAAGTACACGGCAAACTCAGAAAATCATGGGAAAGAGAGGAGAAGAATGACCCATCTCACCATTCTCCTCTCTGCTTCAGTGATATGTTTTGTAGCTACTAAATGAAAGCAACTGGAGGATATATTAACAGGCATGCAGCTGTAACCCCCACAGAGCTTTAAAACACGCTGCATCAGAGCAACTTAACTTTATTTTGGGAGGTTATGGGATAAGTCAGAACCTGATCTCCATTACAGCTAGATTCCAGAGATATGATCTATTTCAGCGAGGGCTCAGAGTGGCCATATTATTGGAAGTGGGTGAAAATCCACCTGGATTTGGCGCTTCAGACATGCCTAATTAGAATTCTTTAAAAGTTGTAATGATTTTTAGAGGACTACTCAAGAGACACTAATAGTGTTCTGATTCTGTAATATGCTTGTTCCTGGAAACTGCATATGAGTTCTTCTTCACATGTTCTATATGCCTCTCAATTTCAGAAGGACAATTAAGAAAATCCAAAGAAAAAATAGAAAAGACTACATTAAATTGCTGAATTTCTTCTTTGGAAAATGATAAGAAAGAACCTATAGATATTCATAGTGGAGGATCTTTGGTAGCAAAAAGTCTGTTTTGCCAGACTGGAACTTGGAAAATATAGTTCAGGTTTATTTCTACCCTAGATCTTCTATGTAGTTGCAGGTTTTATTTCTGCCCTGGACCTTTTATGCAATTGACTCTCTTCAGCAAGACATCAGGATCCAGATCCGTCTCAACTGACTTTGCCATCTAGAATGGTGTTGTGGTTTAAGCCCGATTAGCAACCAAGTTCACACAGCTGCTAACTTACTCCTCCACCAGCTGGACTGGGGAGAGTATCAGAACGGTAAAAGCTGGAGAACCTGTGGGTTCAGATAAAGACAGTTTAATGAAGAAAGCAAAAGCCATGCAAACAAGCAGAGCAGAGCAAATCAAGGCATTAATTCCCTGCTTCCCATAGGCAGGCAGGTGTTCAGCCATCTCCAGGAGGACAGGGCTTCATCACATGCGACAGTAACTTGGGAATACAAACACCATCATTCCAAATGTCCCTCCTTCCTCCTTCTTCCCTTCACTTTATATGCTGAGTATTCCGTATGGTCTGGACTATCCCTTTGGTCAGTTTGGGTCACCTGCCCCTGCTGGGTCTCCTCCCAGCCTCTTGTGCATTAGTACGAGAAGCGGAAAAGGCCTTGGCTCTGTGTAAGCCCTGCTCAACAAAACCAAAACATTTCTATGTTAGCAAACCTGTATTCAGGACAAATCCAAAACACAGCCCCATACTATGAAGAGAATCAACTCTACTCTGGCCAAAACCAGCACAAAAGGGAATTTCTTCCCCAAGTTAGTTATTGTACATACTCATACAGTCTGTTGTTCTACAGCTAGAAAACATTTCACTGTCTTTTCTAGATTCTGCATGGACTGTATCTCATCCAGCTGTATGCCTTTGATACTCTGTGTACATACTAATTTTCTCCCAGTCTCCTTCCAAGACAAACCCTGAACATGAATGAAGAGAGAGCTTTGCCTCAGGGCCCACTCCATGCAGTAGGCATTTGGTTGCACACCACTAGCGTCTGCTATTTCTGTAGAGACATGGTTACAAAAGAGCTGTCTTAGACTAAATGCCCAAATTTGAGATGGCTGATATTAGACATGATGAATTCTAACACTGCATCTCTACATGCTTCTTACACTGACAAATAAGACTAAAAATAACTTTTTGTCTGCCTCAAATTATTAGCATTTGACTGTGACCTTTTAGTGCTCCTGTGTTGGAAATGTGTGGTTCTATGTAAACACATTAATACTAATTTACATATATGAATCACAGAATCATAGAATGGTTTGGAAGGCACCTCTGAAGGTGACCTGGTCCAACTCCCATGCTCAGGCAGGGCCACCTGCAGCTGGCTGCCCAGCACAGTGTCCAGATGGGTTTTGAATAGAGTTACTGCTGTCAATTTTTCTATTACTGGTTAATCACAGCGATTTATATTTAATATAAATTTAATATAAATAAATTTAATATTTAAGCTATAGCAATTAAAAAAAAAAAGGTAGATCAACTTAAGCTAAGAATGTTCATTTTGATGGAAAAAAGAATTTTCTTTGCTAAGCACAGCAAGTAGAGAGTTGGTCAGGGTATAGGTAACAGACCTGAAATCCATTTTGACATTGCTTGCCAGCTCCTTCATTAGTCCTTAAAATCTTTTCATCTGTCCTAATTTCTTTCATATGAGCAGCCTTTTGCAGTTTTGTTCTGCAGTGCAGTGGATTGGCCTTTCTGTGACAATGTTATGATGATATTTTCAGGATGGCTGATGGGGGATAAAAGAGCTAGGAGAATTGACACAAACTGACACTGTAGTTTGCTGGTACCCTTCTGAGTGGGTTCACAGCACACTGGTTGCTGTCTTGGTTAAATGCAGTAAAAACCATTCTCCACAGGTCATTGCAGCACTGGGGCAGGTGTTCAAGGCACTGTGTTAATTAAATGCTGCTGATATCTCTGGGAAGTTGTGTGCTTCTGGTTACTGAAATGATTAACGCAGGGAAGTTTAAAGGAATCCTCACACATTTTTTGAGATGAGTAGAAAACTCGTTAGCAAAGCACTGATTTCCCATGAGAGTTGGTGAGTGAGAGATGCACCGAACAACTGGCAGTTTTATTTTGGGAAGAAGATGGTATTTTTCTCAGTGTGGTTCAGCATCTAATTGACAGTTGTGTATTTTTATTCCCCTGAAATCTACCAGATCTAGGAATCTAGAGCTACTTATGTGTCTCTTTCTAAGCAGCTCATGTCTGCAAACACAAAATTAAAATAACATTTCTTGCAGGGCAGTCAAAAAAGAGTGGGTCAAAAAAAAAGAGAAGTGGCATACCCACACCACCACCACTTCACTGCTCTCCCAAGATTTGGATTCCAGTTTGGCCAGAGATGAAATTGATAGCTCTGCAGGAGGAATGTGGGAATAATGGGCTACGGACACTGTGAATGAATTATGCACTGCAGGCACGGGGCTCCTCAGAGCATCACTGTCCGAAACTTTATTTTTATGTGACACATATTTAGAAAATTGAGAAGGGAAAGTTGGGACAGCTGGTGAGCGCGTGCGGGGTGCCGGGGAAATGCCGGGGCTGTGCCAAGCGGATCTCCAGTGCGCCTGCCAGCCCACCACCCTGGGAGCAGCCCCCTGCCGCCACCAGGGCCGGACAGATGCTATGAAAAGGCTGGCATTAAGTGCCTTTTACAGGATATTAAACCTGCATCCTAATTAGTAAAAAAAATGAATTGTCACTGACATTTCTGTCGGCCCACTTGGAGCCCTCTCTGCTACTTTCTGCAGTCTGGTAACCATTACGTACAAGAGATCAATATTCTTCTCAGTGCTGGAATTTAGGTAATGATTTCCAATAAAACCTATTTCAGATTGTTCTGGCTGGAGGACAGGGACAAGCCACAAAACATAAAGCAAGTAAAGCCTTTATTTTCTCCCTTTATTTCCTCATCTTTCCTTCCTTCCTTTTTTTTTTTTTAAATACTTGAATAATGGAAGTAAGATCTAGTGATAAGACACATGCATGCACACAAAAAGGAGGCATTTTGGTCCAGGCCAATCTGCTTAGCTAATGGCTGTAAACTGACACCCGTAATGAAATAAAAATGTCTCGGTGCAAGTGCTCGGCTGTGCAATTGCTACCAACACCCACCCTGGCAGCCCCAGAGATGGGTGCTGGGGAACATGCCCTTCCACATCATGCTTTTCACTTCTCCCTGTTTTGCAGCAAAAAAAGAGGTATGTTTCCAAAATGGATTTAAATAAACCATGATTTTGTGTGGCAGCAATCTGATGTCTTTAGACATGGTGAACAGTTCCAGCTCACAAGAGCTGTAATTGACACTCCAGGTGCTCAGCACTCTGAAAATCAGGTTTCTAGTACAATTCCCATTCTTTTCTTCCTGTTTGAAAGCTTGCTTGTTTTTTGGTTTTTTTTCTTCCCTTTCTTCTGGTCCTTGAGAAAGAATCTGAAGAGTGTAAGAAGATGACTGGTACTTGAGAAATGAAATTTCTGATCTACTATCTGTTAGTGAAGGAAATAATTTGCTGAGGTGAGATCGATAGAGATGTACACATATATCTTCCACGTTGTCATAGTTTTATATTTTGCCTTTGGCCTCAGGGTACTGCCTAGTTTCTTTGTGTCCTGCAGTGCAGACTTCAGACAGAGGAAAGCCCCTGTCCAAGTGTGCTAAGACTGGACTGCTGTGGTTAAAATGGTTTCCCCTGGATCTCCCTCACAGCTTGCAGTTGTCTGATTTCAATCAGTGGCAGTTCTCTCCACATGTCTAGCCATCAATCTTCTGCTCCTGGATGAGTGTGTCACAGCATGGTGCGTGTTCCAGTTAAAAAATAGCTTGCACTGCAGCTCTCCCTCCTCAGTCATTGATAAGTATGTCTTTGATATTTTTATTAAAAAAGAAAGAAAACACATTAAGATATATGTTTCTAAAGAAAAAAAAAAAAGAAAGAAAAAAAGTAAACCCAAAGGCCACTGAAGCCCTGGAGGCTGTAGGAACAGCAGGAAGCGGGGAGGGAGTTTGGGGTTATGTGATTGTGATAAAGGTATTACTTAGTAAGTTACAATTCATGTAAAAGTTGAGGATTTCAATTTTTATTGCTTTCCACCCTGTACTCCTACAGTGATAAAAGTTCTCTGGACATTGTGCGAGTCTCCAGTGTTCATCTACCTCACACTCCTTCCTTCCCTCACAGTGGGTAACATTTGCTATTTGAAAACACACCTACTCAGGGATAGAGGGGATTTTTTACAAAAACTAAGCCAAGTGTGTAATGGTCCCTTGCACACAGTTTTGGACCTCCTGGAAGGGGAAATAAGTGACTGCTTCTCTGTTTAAATTAGTATTTTAAATTACAATCCTGTCTGCCAGTCCCCTAGGCCAGTTTTTCTCTGTGTGGCTGAGGTACATGGTCAGAAGCATCCAGAAGTTGCCCAATAGAGGATGGCGTGACCTGTCATCACACAAGTGTCCATAGCCAAACTAAAATTACCTTCTAAAAAAACTGAAGCTACAGGGGGTCTGCACAATAATTCTGCTTGACAAAGCACTTTTCCATGACAGAGCTCAAAGCACTTCGTATAAGAACTAAGATTATTTTTCTTAGCTTTTTTAAATTGAAAACTCAGTCACAAGGAGAAAAAGCAAATTGTGCAAGGAGGCAAGTGCCTTAAAGGACTTTAAAACTCCTTTCTCTCAAATGTCAGGGTTGTATTTAGAAGGTGCTCTACTACATATCTCAACTAGTAATGAGCTTTTACTGTTCATATATTGATGGTGATGATATTCACCAGTTAAAGAGGGATTGCATGAATAGTCTTGACTCAGTCAGGCTTGAGCCTGTTTTTCACATATGATGTAAGAGTCCCTTTCATTTCTTGTGCCAATTGTTCTAATTTAGAAAGAAAATGAAAGGGGAAAGGAACCAGCTGGGAAATAATCACATTTAAGGAAGGCAATTAAAAACTAACCAATCGGGATATAACTATTTCTTAGGCTAAAATTAATGCCTCAGTGCTACATTGTCACAACGTCTCTTTTCAATCAGCAATCCACAGTGAGATAAATCTAATCTCTAATCTCCACATATTTTTAAGAGTCCTTCTTCATGATATTAACTGAAGTCCCTAAATCTGGAAAACTCACCCACAATCATCCAATTCACTTTCTCTTGGAAAGCCAGGTGATGAAAGCCAAGGAAATAGTTACTGTTAAAGCAGAATATGTTAAAGCAGAATAACTAAGCTCAGGATGAAAAATTTGCCACCAACAGTATTAATTCATAAGAAAGATTTTTTATGGTGTATTTTACTTTTCATTGCGCATTTTTTTAGCTCATTCCTTCAATAGGGTTGACCAGTTGATTTTATTCTTATGCAAAGAGCATAGCAAATATTATTCTCACTTCCTCCCCTCTGGTAGGCAATGCATCTCAAAAAAGCACATATATGTAATAAATAATGATTAAATGGGAACATAGACAGATTTATGGTAGCTTTTTATAAATCTGTTTGGTAGATTTTTATAAATCTGTTGCTCAATAGATTGAGTTCTTTAAAAATATATAGAAGAAGATATAAAATCATTGCAAATGACACCAAAATTGGAGAGTATGTGTAATGATGAAGATGTACCAGTACTGCACAGAAATAGGAGTTGATTTGTAAATTGGCCTCACTTGTATCACTGTTACATGCCACATGAAATGCTGGCCTTCATTAAAAGGCCTCTCATTAAGAATGAAAAATACAGATTGTTTTTATAGAGTAGTTGACAGTCCTTAGGCACAAAGAGTCTCAGAAAAGAATTTGGTGGTTTTGCTGTACAAACAGACAAACGAGGTCTCAGGGCAGCAGAGAGGCTGAGCCAGCAAATGCTGTCCTGGATGTATATATGGGAGGAGACTGTCAGATAGAAGCAAAGGAGTTTTACTGCTGGGGAATACTGAAACTAGTAGGATTATTATTGGGACAGCTCTCTCCCCTTTCGAGTGGAGGCATTTAAGCAGGTTTAAGTGGCTATTTGAAAAATGTTCAGAAGAGAGCTTCAAACAAAATTTCAGTCACAGATGCAAGAGAAAAAAGCATCTTAATTTAATCATTAAAAAGTGCATATTTAGATTTGAATAAGGATGGTCTGATGATACTTCTGTAGAAAGAAAATGGGACAATCTTTTTAACTAAACAGAAAAGGTTATTATGGATGGAAGCTAGATCTCAACAAATTTAGATCAGCATTCAAGGACACAGCTATTTCTAATGAAGGTTCTTCACAGATAAAAAAAATAAATATCTTGGAATACATTGTATTCTCTCTCCTGTGAAGTTCCTAAATCAAAGTTGTCTGTCTTTCTGAAAGCACCGTTATAGTTCAGGTAGCAGTGATGGATTTCATATTTGCGGCACTTTGCGAAACTCTTTGGTCCTGTATTCCATAGGAGGCCAGGGTACATGACTATTATGATTCTTCCTGACCTTAAATTCTATCAATCTGTGAAACATCAAGTTTAAGTCTCACTCTAAATCATTTTGCTTTCACTTGACTTCAGTGGAGCCATTTAACACGGTTGAAGTTAAGCATATGCTCAACTGTTTGGCTGAGCACAGGGGGACTTGCCCTCTTCTAACTGACCATATGCCAAAGCGCTTTGTTGAAACTGTGCCACAAGTCTTTGTATGTCATCAAAGGTGCAAATGAGAAAAGCTCTGACTTTTGTTTTTTTCATGGCTTTGAGTTCAGAAACTACTCTTTTGTTACATATTTCTTCCATGTAAATCCTTGTGCAATGTACAACAGAGCTGTCAAATGGAACTCCCTCCTCCTGGCCTGTTTTGCTGCTCTAGGATTCAAGAACAAGTCTGAATATTACCTGACACAGCACAAGTCACCCCAGGTACATTCAAGGGTTGTCTGGACAGCCCAATTTCTGTGACAGTTCTATGGACAGGCCAATTTCTGTGACAGCAAGACGCTGCTTTAGGAGACATGATTAGCTCAGCCTACTTACCTGAGCAAAGTATTAACAAAGCTACAGCTTTTATTGGTCTAAACTGTAAGAGACTGAATCAGATCAAATTTATGGCACGTGCCATGATTGTAAGGGACTTTTCCATGAGAAACAGTAGTTAGCATTTCAGGCACTAAAGTGATAGTATTATAATATCCTTCTTCACTTCACATTTTGGTTCTTGGAGGAATTCCTGCATAAGGAATTCAGAGGATCCAAAAATATATTTAATGTAAGGACTTAATGATCTAAAACGACCCAAACAAAACCTAAATTAGGCATTCTTTTTTCAGGATGTGTTCTGTTTTTCCACTTAGGTAACCATATTTTTAATTTCAGTTTAGTAAAAAACCTCTCACCCTATGTCTTCATTTTTAAAAGATAAAAATCTCACAATTTGTATAAGTCTTCCTGTGCTTCTTTAAAGGGCAACTCACTTTTTAGAAATATGTGTTGATATGTATTAGTCAAGTCATGAATTTAACATTAAAAGCAAATAAATCATCAATTAAAAACAATCAAATATTTGGTATTGAAAGACTTACTATAACACAAAAATAAAATACAGACTGTGACATACTGTGGGAAGTGCTTATACAGTTCATTATCACTTTCATATTTTCAGCAATTTCAAAAGCCAGAGAGAATGCACATACTTATATTTTATCTCAATCTTTCACTTTGCTCTTTAGTACCTGTCAGGCAACTTCATCCATAAGACTGAACCATAGGGGCATTCCTAATAATTTAGATATTCATGTCAGCTACAGTATGAAGCAGTTGATTCTTTGTTAGGCTGAATGGCTAATGTGACTGTTTGTAACTTTGATTCACACCTTGCAAATTGTATTATTTATAGTAGTTTTGCCCTAAAATGGCTAGTTAACAGAGTTCAGTGAAAGTTAAAATTACTTAAGTCTAATATTAGATCATGCATGCTGTGCAGTGCTGACTTTTGCTTCTGGGCAGCTTGGTTCCATACTTACAAACCAGACCACAAAGAAGTGCAAGTCAGAATTCAGCCCCAGTTAGAGAAACCCACAAACATCTCATTGAATCATTCAACACACAACACCAGAAGCTGAAAACATGGCTATGCACTTTCATTTTCCAGCTCCCTGCAGAACTTTAGCTCTGAAACTCTTTTCCACGACAGGAGGTGATGGCACATTGTGTCTTTGATTTCCAGGGTAAACAGATTCTCAAAAATGTAAGAGCAGGCCATGACTAGAGTCAAGTAGTGCTCAGCAAATTTTAAAATTTAGAGCCTCTTTTGAACTAGTATCACCCCACTGACCCAATATAACACCACAAACAACTGAAAGAAGACTGGAATACTAGAGAAATTCCTAAAAGGGAAAAGTTTTATGCCTCGTTGTTAATGGCAATCTAGTCAGCTCTAATTATATAAGGATTTTCATTCAGCCCTAGGATGACCTCTAATTCCTGTGACAGTCTTGTGCTGGACTTTATCGCAGAGATGCTGCTTTCCCATCCTGGAAGGAGGAAAATGAAGAAAGGAAAGAATATATTAATGCCAAAACAACTGCCTGGAAGCATAAAGTAAGACTTACACAAAATAAGAACTTTTGTTGTCTTTAATAATTGCATATAATTATGTTTTTTCACTTCAACATTTTATTTCAGAATTGACCATGAAGAATATTCCATATTGCATTGATGCTTTTCTTCAATTAGCAATAATATTAAATTTGGAAATGTCTTCTTACTCTGGAATTATGAAGTCATTAATTTAAAGTAATTCATTTAGCCAGGCTAAAGTATTTGAGCCAAAGAGAGGACTCTGTCCTTAAAGTTACACATGCAAAGAAATGGAAATTGGGTAATTGCACAGTCAGTGTTTGCCAATGACTTCTTAAACTTAATTCCTCTCCTAACCTCATCAGTGTGTAATGTCTTAGAGGTTTAGTGTGATTAATAGCATGGTGACAGATATAGAGGTGTCTCTTGCATGACACCCTATAGGTGAGGTGGAAAGGACTTGACCTCGCATAGCAGATTCCTGTGGGAGGGAGGGTGGAAAAACACATTTACACAAATTTTCTCCTGCCTCATGGTCTCTAACAGCTGATCACATATTTGCATCTTAGCCTTTTTGCATGCATAACATAATTCTGCCTTTCTGCTCAGCAGATCACTTTCCAGTTTGATCCAGCCTTTTTACTGTGGCCTGCAGATCTATCTCAGCACAAAGGCCAAAAAAACTGTCTTTAGGCATCAGACCTTTTTTCCGTGGACATTCACAGTGGCATTTTTACTCCTATGCATAGTATAATAATGAATAAGAACAGTGCTCTTTTATCCTGAAGGGAATGGTACTTCTTTGACATATTTTGCACATTACCAAGCTACTGGGCATACATTCCCAGAAAGTTCTAATGTCAGAGCTACTACATCTAAAGGGCCACATTAAAGAGATCCAAAATCAGCCCAGTCTTTTTATATAAAGAGCAGTAAAAGCTCTCCAACTTAACCTAATAAATTATTGTTATAAAAACAGTTTTATGTAATGTGCAGAAGTCTAAGAAAAACTGTTTTAATGGTTCTAGAAAAGGAGAGATTTGCAAATCTGTGAATATAATATTATGCATTTTTCAAGTAAAGGGAAAAAAAGAGGGACTAAAAATTGCCAAAGTAAAATGTAAAATAATGGAGTCTCGGTTTCATTTTCATCCAATTAGCTATCTTGAAAATGTAAAGGCTGTTCTGCAGAGCTCTTTTTAAAAGCTGGATTAATTTAACTTTGGAAGTCATTTGCTAGGAACCAAGTGCGGTGCCTGCACTTTCTGTGACCAGCTGAAGGACACGAGAACAGATAATGACTGAGCTGAGCTCTCGTGAATAATTCGCCACATACACAACATTTTGACTATGTTACAGTCAGTGAGGTTTTGGTTGTAGACTCAAATAAGGTGCAGATTTCAGACACTTTTCTTTCTGATTTCACAGAACTTCTTACAACTTAGATATAATAATGCACATACATCTAGAAGTGCGATTTGTTCAACTTACTGCTGAAACTTGGAAGAAAAAGACTCCTGAAGTCAGACATTAGATTAAGACAGAATAATAGATTCAGTAATAAACCCATGAAATAACAAAAAAAAATCAATAGGAATGTGGCTTAAACCTGAGCATGTGCGGTAAGTCACAGTGAATAGAAGACCATTTTCTACGCCTAGACGCTACAATATATGCACTTGTAAATACATCATACCTAAAAGCCCTGAGCTGGCCTGCCTACCCTGTTTGAAAAGGGACACCTTTGCAAAATATCCTCAGCAACTATTTCATGCTCTAAATATTTCTGTCCACTAACCACGTTTTTCCCCCCTGTATTGTCATTTTTGCACTTCATTTTCAGCCACTTTTTAATAAAATGTAGTGTGCAGTCCATACAGACGCTCTGTAATTCTGCACACAGGTGTTCCTATAGCTGACTGGCACCTTGGCCAGGGTGCAGTGCAAATATTAAACAATATTACATGGCTGTGTTAACCATTGCTGCGATTATCCTGTAATTTAGATACCTCCTCACCATCCGAACATTTTAAAAAGTTTCCATTCTTCTAAAGGTATTTTAAACAGCCTCTCTGCCTATCAGAAATCATATTTGTAGGTGTCAACCAAGCCCATGCAGGCCACCAGTTATAGAAATACTGCACATTTTTATCTTGTTTTTCCTTCTCCAGTGGAAAAGAGCTTTAGTCTCCAGTGTTTTCTAAGCATTGTTCCATCTCCAGAGCAATGTTATACTTTCTGTGAGAAGACCCAAAATGTCCGGTTTTGTGGAGGAAATGGAGCTAGCACCTCATACAGTCTCCAAACACTGGAACTAATTTGGATTTCTCTCCTCATTCATACAGTCAGTCTTCTTTCCCCACTCTGCTGCACCTGTTTTCCTTTTCTACTGAAGTCATACAATGAACTGATGACTGAAGATTTTCCTATTCACAATGCTTGCAATTTCTTTCCAAGTCAGGGCACAGCATGATAGCTGCATTTAGCTTTATTTTGATTTTTGGGCCGAGTTCAAAATAGTACCACCCTGTGCAAGCTACTGAAGTTAGTGAAATTGCACAACGAGGGATTTAGTTCCGTATTACAAAGGCTTTAAATTATTTTCCCAGCCCTCTATAAACACTAATTGCCTTGAAAGCTTTAATTTCACTTGCAGTATCTGGCAATTTTAACTCTCTTTTTCCCTATTTTGCCTGCTTGGTGTCTCCACCCATTGTGCAGTGATGCTTTGCTCCCCAAATAATCTTCAGTGTTATCCAATGCCTCCAACCTATTGGACATCTACAGCTTCATTAACTCACCTTATGAGCTCACTCACTTTCCCATATCCTAGTTATCTCCAGGCATCTCACTGCACTCCCACAGCTGGGAATTCTCCTGTAATTCCCTGTGCCCTGGTTATAAAGCACCAGGCTATCCTTAAAGAACCTCTCCAACTCCCTGGCCTGTTTGAAAACCCAAGGTGTCTCCCCTATGCCAAGCAAGCAGTGATTTCTCAAAACACAATGCTTTCCTCCTGTCAGCTCTAATGACCAAAACAATTTGTGCTTGTGCATCCTGTTGAAGGCACTCAAGACTCTTAGTGGGAGAATGCCAGCATGGCCAGCCAGCCCTGGAGTGCCTGGGGTTTCACATAGAAAATGCGACAGGGAACTTAGCAAGAGGGAGTGCTTTGTCCCAAAGGACATACAACACAGTCTCTAGAGGGAGTGGGGAAAGAAACCAAACCCAACAGCAATTAAAACACACGATGACTGAGAAGGAAGATAAAAATACAGGGAGGTGATGTATCCCAGGGGGTAATGACAGAGGCAGCCTTCTTTAGGCCAAGGTCCTCACTTCTCAACCTTAACTGCAGGTATCAATAAATAAGATTTGCTTGCATGTGACAAGAGAACAATCAAGACAAAAATCTCACAAGCCAAGCTTTAGGGCTGAATTTGTGCATGGATGGCAGTGGGCTGGGTCAGTGCCCCACACATTGCTCAGGAGTAAGGTAAGTGCTGAGGATGGACTGAGCACAGCACACACCACATCTGTTACTTGCCAAGGGATGGCTGCTGCATCTGTGGTTTTGCCACCAGTTCCTCAGAGCAAACATGTCCAGTACAATATTTCCCTGAGCAGCAGCTGCGAGGAGATCGCTTAAAATTGCATAAAGCATTAATCTGAACTCTGAGACAAGTTTGGTACTGCACAGTTGGACATAAGCCAAAGTGCCCTATGTAGTAAAGGGAAAGGGGGAAGGGAAGAAGAGAAAGAAAGGAAAAAAGAAAAGACAGTCTTGTCAGTGGTTTTAAGCTGCCACTTTTTTTTTTAACGGAAAAATTGTTACAAGTGGGTTCTTCAACATATGTTATTAATTTCATTGTACTGGCTTCTTGCCAGTTAAGCATCAGTCCTGGTTTCTTTGCTTTCAGTTTTAACTAGCAAAACTCATGAGATCATTAACAAAAATGGACACAAAATTTTTTTCTTGCACACAAATGTTTTGGAGCAACTGAGTCTTCTGAAGCCGTTTATTTAGTAAAACTTCAGCTACTTCTTTTTTTTTTTCTTTCCTTTTATTTTTTTTTAATAGGGAGATGTTCTCCTTAGCAAAATGTGGTGTTTCTACTACAAACAAAGCAACATGTGAAAGACTTCAAACACATTTACTGGTACTGGCAAGAGTAACAAAATCAGAAACATTTAAAAATGCCCATAAATGTGAAGCAACATTTCATAAAGCTACACTGCTATTTACTTTGGTCGATATATAATACGTGCAAGAGTCCAAAGTGATACTGAAAAATAACAATGAAAGAGACTGTGGTTTGATAAAAATATCTACATATGGAAATGTTGATTGAATGTTATTAATGTTTGATTTGGCTTGCAGAGAACTGCAAAATCCACTTGAAGAAGGAATGCTATTCCATGGATTTCTGTGCGAAGCATCTCCCACATTATGAGAACCATGCTGAGCCCTTAATCCAGCACACACACTTGCTGTAGGTGTGGGCAGGGACCACAGGCTCATTTGAAGAAAGAACTGGTTTATTTTGCAGGTGGAAACTGGCGTTATTCACCCCCAAGCCATGGAAACAGAGACTTGTAGCATACATGAAAACAGTGGTCTTACTGGTCACCAAGGGTGCTGGCACCACTGTGCTTTTGCACCCCAAACCCCTGAAGTTTCCACACTCTGCCCTCTTCCCAGCCAGCACAGTCCTTTTGTGAGGTCCTCTGCAGCCACTGCTCCCAGTGCCCACCTCCAGGACTAAGCTGAAGGCTGTGCTTTGTGGCCTAGTACGTAAGAGGAGAAAAAAGCTCTCTCAAAAGCTTGGTCCCGTTCTGCTACTGCTTCCTATCTGCATGTACATGAAGCAAATGTTGTTGTGTGGTGGGTGCTGGACAGGAGCTGGCAGAGGGAGTCAGCACCAATGTCCAGAACATTTTACACATTGTACCTGTAAAGAAGCTGTCCTTCAGGAAAGGAGAAAATAAGTATCACAACAGCAGGCATAGTCTCCACGTATTATTACTACATAAGACAAAATAAGTCCTAAATAAATAAGTTAATAACTACATCTTCCCATTCAGCAGAGCTACCAATATGCACAAATAACAAGGCTGGAGAAAGACATGCTCCTATTACTTCTATCCTTGTCCTTAATTCCCCTCCTTCTCTCCTGTTGTTTAGTACATGCTCCTATTACATCATGTCTAAAATTAGATTGCAGGATCAGGCTTTCTTGTGAAATATTTAGCACTACTTCCTTCAGACAAGACCCAGAATTCTACAGGAAAGGCCTTTTTATACTATTTTTTATGTCTTAGCTTGGTCCTGCTGCTGCCAAATGAACAAATGTCTTTCCTTGGCTTCAAAGAATCTTGGGCTGGGCGATGCAGCCAGAGACCACAACATGGCATACTCATTAGATAAAGGGAAATGTATGTCTGTGTGTATAAATAGCTGATCTGCCTGCTACAGCAGATGAAATCATGCTCAGAGATTTTTTTCTAATTAAAAAATTATGATTCAAGTGGAACCAAAGCCCTTCTCCTATGACCGAGCAGCCCTGCAAATTATACTAGAAAGAGATGCAAGAATACATCTTCCTACTCTAAAGATGCAGAAGCCATGGCAGACAGATAAGGATGTGCAGATGTAATCCAATATCCAGGGCTCTGTTACACACAGCTATGCAGGCATACACACAAATGTATGCACAGTTTCCAAGGAAGTTGCTGGCATGTGGACTTAGAAAGTACAGTTTAGCCAGATAAAGGCTGCGTATCACTACCTTAACTGCCTGTCTCTTCCAACAAACTATTTTTCACAGTTTCTCTGTAGTTACATTAAGGTGTCTTATTCAGTGGAGAAGGATGAATAAGAAATTAAAGCTGCCACTTCAAGGGTTTATGCAACTTAAGCTCCATGGTTTACTCAGAGAGTATGCTGTCCTGTATATTAGGTACCTGTGTTCCATACATAATTTTAAATGTAAATTTTCCCCTCCCCTCAGATGATTTTTAAGAACAGGTACTATAAGCTATAAAGGTGCATTTTTAACAGATTCTTATTTGTGCACAGTCTCTTCAGTTCCCTGTTGCTTTTCGTTTGCCATCAGGAATACTGGTGGTCCTGAAAGTCCCCCAAAATTTATATGGTTTCTACATCCACTCAGCTGATTAAGACAAGGACAGGCCATTTAACTGCTGCACTTGAACCTAAAAAAAGGGTGATGTTTTTTTCCTTTCGCTCAGATTGCCTCAAAATACATCCATAGAGACAGGCGTTTAACTAAGGTCCAAATTTACGTTCATTGGTCAAGATTTACCTGATGTAATTTTAGACTTATGAAAGTTGACTGGTCTAGACTGTGCCTACATCAGCATTTTAGCTGCTGGCAGCAGCGTGGTTTTGAAGTGAATCCTGTCAGTATGCAATATGGGGGGCTGAGCACCAAAACTGCTTGGTTCTACTCCTCTTGCAAGAGGATATTTGGATATATTTTCTAATGCTGACACAGCCCAGATCTTAGCTGGCCACATCAAGCCTCCTTTGTGGGCAGTAGAAAGAACTAAGAGGCAAATAATTTGCTTTATCTGAGACAGGGATCTCAGGACAAGAGTGGGAAGGACCATTAAGCAGCTTAGATGTACACAGTGAACTCTGGTGTCCTGAGTGAAGAGAGTCCACCTCTGCCCCTCATGTACAATTCTATGTACACTCAGAAACAGGTGAGGAACTAGCTCCAAACCATGTGGTGCACAGAAAGAGTTATGGGGCAGCCTGTGTGACAGGAGGGGACATCACCCTCAGGGGGACCTGTGCTCAGCATCTCATCCTTGGACCCCATGTACAACTCTGGTAAAAGCTTGGGGCAGGACTTGTTGAACTGAATGCAGCTAGGAGCAAGAAAGTTGTTCCCAGTTTCTAGCATTATAAAGGATCTGATGTCTCCTGACAACTTGACACTTGTAAGCCTCAGAGGAAGGACTGTGCTATTTTCTCCAAGTCACAGCTCTTTACTTTCGACATACAAAAAGGAAAATCATCAAAGAAAAAAGCATTTCACTGGATTAAAGACATATAGAATGTATTGGCACCAACAGAACCTATTTCATAGAAACTATATAGAACCTACTCTATATGAATATCATCACAACATACAGAATAAATTTCTGCTTTTCCCTTTAAAGTTAACTGCCGTGTTTCAAATTGAGAGAAGTAGTTTTATAGTTTTGTTTATCCCATGATTAGTTATGTTCTTTTTGAGAACTTCTACATTATCTATTTTCTGGAGCTTTAAGAACTTACTGTGACGGTTGCCAAATACATAAATGTTGCAGCAATTACACTTTCATTGCCCATGAAAAATGGACTTGTAAGATTTAGATGGCTGCAGTTCTTTGGTGATGAAAGTATTTTTTAAAATCTGGGAAAACATTTTTTGTTATCCTTTACTGTAGTGGAGGTTAATACACACTTGAAACATTAAAGTTTGATAGAAAAAGTTATGATGTATTTGATTGATTATTTTATCAAAACATTCCTTTTCAGATCTCAAAGGAAGATTGAAGGCAACCAGAAACACACCAATGATTTTGTTGTATATCAAAGATTTATTAGATAATATATTTCACAAAGAAAATCTATTTGTCACATATGCTTGACTAATCTACTAAACAGGCATGACTTCAAAGGATACATAGGTGCAATAACACGCTCACACAGAGCAAGTGGCAGGACTGGGATGTAACACTTTCAAATTTAAAGAAAGTGGCATAAACATACGCTACAGAAAGGAAAAATATTTACATGCATGGCAAAAGGCAAAGTCAAATGAGTTTTTATTCTGGCTACACATAGCTACATAGTGGTTTTCACTATAAATTTTTTAATAGATATGCTGCTCTGTCAAGATCAAAAGTTTCTGAGGAATGTGTTGATTTTAAAAACATTTTGTTTCCAAAGTGAATGACAAGATACATGTGCTTTTGAGTTTTGCCACAAGAAGTAGTTTTTGATTTTATACTTTATATATTGGAATATAAAGATTATTATCTGAAATGAAAGGAATTTGATCCAAGGAAATGTCAGTTTTTCCATTCATGGCAGAGAATGGGTGAAGAGCAACCTAGCTAGTTTCAAACTTCCCTGACACTTAGCCTTAGTAGACATTTTCATATTCCTCCTGCTCCTGCAGACATCCCTGGTTTATTTAGGTTTCCTGGAAAACTTTCATTGACACAGCATGCTGTAAATGGTAGTCTTGTTTTAATGCTGAGGGCCTGATTGCCTGTCCCTGGTGAAAATACCCTGAGTCATCTTGCCAGGGTTTTGAAACACAGCTTTTGGATGGGAGCTTGGTCAGGTTAAAACATTAAACTGCCCCTGCCCCTGTCCCAGCATTAAGTCTTAAGGCATCACCTTAGTTTACTAGGTACAGCATCACTATGCACTTGTATTTCGCTGCTGGTTTATAGCAGGGTATTGTCCTGTACAGTTCTCCTTATCTACACATGTAATGGGTGTTTATTGTTTGTGGCAAGAAAATAAATAAAACGCCCTCTTAGAATTAGAAAACTGAAATGTAATACATATAAACCAATCAAGGAAATCCTGCAATATGGCAATGATTAACCACAGCAGCAGCAAAACAAAGATGTTCTTATGTATTGGAATTAAGTCAAAACAACCAACAAACCCTTGCAACAATCTTTTTCATAGGTTAGTAACCAAAACTAGTAAATATGTCATGTATTAGATAGAGCTGATTGTCAACAACCAAGCAAATTTCATTTGCATGAACTCTGAAGTGATTTTACGTTGACTGCACAGTATACGCGTGTACTCCTGAGGCCCTTTGGCAGGACTACGCCACTGGATTTGCCTGGAATGCTGTGGTTTTGCAGTCCAGATGTATATGCTGGTGATGGCTTGGGTTTTTGGTTTTAGTTTTTTTTTTTTAATGAATGGGAATCATGGAAAGCAAAATAAGTACCATGACTGCATGTAAAAACATGGGTGGGATATTCTAAATTAGGGTAAGATCGTTAAAATAAGAACATTTCTATGTCCAGTTCTTTTAAATTGTTACTTGAATATTTTCTATTTGAAAATGACTTAACAATGAGATCCTTCACAAAAATATGCTAATTACCATGAGATTTTGTTGAGAACAATTTGGTCTTGTTGAAAACAGCTAGGTCAGTTCTGCAGTGTTCTGAGTGTTAAAAAGACTCATCAACAGGATTGCCCAAAAGTTACTACAGTGCAGCAAAAAATAAAATCAAGTCCAGGGTGAACCATTATTCAGAATTTTATTTTCAACTGAATGTCACACTTGCTAGAACAGAAGAAGCTGAATAATAAATTGACCCTTGGGTCAGCATGCCAAATGTTTTTACTTCAGAACATTTCAACCCTCAAAATTTTTCCATTTGTTCACGTGTGTAGGCACATCAGTAATTCTGACTTAGCAACAACCTTGGCTATGTGCAAACCCATAGATGTGTCATGGAAGGTTGTAAAAGTGTTTTCTGCTCCTACAACTGTTAACACTGCTCTGCTTTCTGGTTGTGGTGAGCCCTGCCTTTACAGATCAGAGATTCCCAAAGAATATTAGTCACGACACTTCCTGGCCTTGCCAGAGGCAGAAAGTTCTGGAAAATTCAAAATGCTTTCCAGCTCTCTTTAATATACATCATGAGTGCAGGTAGCCACCACACTTTTCACTGGACTTCAGAATATCTTCAGGTTTGTCTGGCATGGCCCCAGATGGTGCAGACTCCAGACAGGAGGAGAATAGCATTCCATGGGAACAGCACAACAACTCCACAGCAGACCATGATATGGAGAGAAGATGTGCTGTACAGAGCTCTTTCTTTTAGCAACTTGTAAATCTCACTGTTTTTTCTGACTATCTGCATTGATTTTTCAAAGCCTTTTTGAGCTAAATGTCTATACTTGTCTTTCATAAAATAAAAACTGAGCACTCCTGTGTACTCAGGTACATTCCCCAGAATCTACATTCTCTGTCCTTTGTGCCTCTGGAGTCCCTGCTGACACCACAGGCTGTCTCTCACATGTGCTCTTTCCCTATACACTGTTTATTCCTTGCTGGCATCTGCCTCTTCTCTCTACTCTTCCCCACTGGGCAAAACTAAGGGCAGCAGAGGGTCAGGCTGGCTTGGGGAATCAGAAGGATGGAACTTTTCTGCAGCTTGATTCCTCTGAGGATTCCTCAGATCCAAGTCCATGAATAGTCCAGAAGGGGTGTACCACAGGGCACAGCAGGGAACTGCAGTGAGACAAGAGTCCTTGTTGGGGATGGGCAGTCACCCTTTCCTGCAGAGAAAGGACTTAGTTAAAGGAGTGAAAAGCTATCCCTGGTTGTAATACATTGTGGAATTTTCCATGAGTTTGATGCTGGGGTGCCAGCCCTGCTAGGTGTATTTGTAATAAAGCAGTTTAACTTGCAAGGTAATGCAAATTTGCTTGGGTGACTTAATCAGTCCCTCATCAGTATTTTGAATTCAATTAATTTAACTCCTGAGCTATTTAAATTGCAAAATGGGTGAGACAGTCCAGGCTGCCAACTGTATGTGTTGTCAAGTACCACAGGGTTGGTGTTCAAAGGACCTTTGAATGAAAACTGTATTTTTCATATGGGAAAATAAGGTAAATTGCTTACTTTTTTGTTTGTTTGCTTTTAGTTAAAATTACTAAAATATGTATGCAGCGTAGGTATGTTCAAATCAAAAGCAACACCGGAAGAGTCTTCAACAGGAGCCATGATCTTGGAGAGCATATATTTGTTTCAGAAAATTTCAGATGTACAACAAAGGAATAAATAAAGCCTCATATATACAGATACACATACACGTTTCTACCTAGGGAATATATAGAACTGTAACGTAGCCAGAGGAGAACAGTGAAAGTATGATGGTAAATGTCTTTGAAGGCAAATGGTTTTTGCATCTTCCCAGTCATGCCAACATTTTGCACTTTTTAAAGTGTAGGACTTAGTTTTCATTTAATGCTTCTGTCACTTGGCTCCTATTCAGGAGATTGCACTGAGTATCTTTACTAATGAGTGACAAAGAGGTTAATAAGTTTTGTTGCAATATGCAAATGCAGAGGATCAGACGCAATCAGGAAGTTTTGTAGCTAATTTTAAAAAATGCAGTTCCTGTCAGTCTGATGAGTTATCCACAAAAGGGAAACCTTAGCCCCTTTCTGACTATGTTACTTGGTGCTCACAAAGAGCTTTCAGTTGGTTTTTGAAGGCTGGAGCAGTGACTACAAAAAAGTTCCTCTTCTTTTGGTGCTTTGCTACTCTTGTGCAGCTGTTGTTTTAGCCTCCTATACAAATAGGTTTAAAAAATAGTCACTTCCTTACATATAACTGTTGGCAGCATCTGGGATGACAGGGTGGGCACATTACAGTAAATGATGTTTAGAAAGAAATGTCTTGAAAACAAAGAAAGCCACATAGGAAAACACTGACAAAACCATGCAAAACCATACAAAAATGTGGCTTATCTATTTTGACTATTTGCTTTCTTTATGTTTTTGGATGTTTTCACAGAACACAGGTGGCCCTCACTTCCAGGCATACAGTATGTAATTTCAGGATTATCCAAATGGAGAGAATAGTCTGAAAATCTGTGCATATAATTAGATATGGAATACTTTTAACAGCTGGAGGGATTTCACACTTACAGCCTAATTTACAAAACTTTAGGCTTGGCACTGTTTCAACACTAGCACTGGAAGTAATAATTTTCCTGGCATTTTTTTGGCTCCTGAAATTATTTATGTCTGTACATATATCATTGTAAAATCACATACACAAAAAGAATATTTCTACCTGGTTAGTGACAAATGAGATACTTTAGAAGCAGTGTCAGAACGAAGTCAGAAAAAAGTAAACCCACAAAAGGACCATACTTAAAAATTACAGCTAATTTCCTTGCTTATGAAAGGTCTTGTGGAAGTTTCCTGTGTCAATGTGTCAGACATTTTTTCTGATACTACAGTGGAGTCAATTTGTATGAGATTTACAAAGAAAAATATCACACAGCCAACACACCAAACACAGTACCTAGGAAAGCAGATTTGTCAAGTAGGTGAGCCAGATATAATTTCTGAGGTGAGATCTGATAGAAATGAGAAGAAGAATAACAACACAAAGAACAGATGAGTACACCTATGATTTTCATTTTTCTCTGTTGACCTTGTTTTAAGAGAGGAATAAAGGATCTGCAGGCTCTGAATTATAATACATAAAGAAATCCAAAATATTTTTTTTACATAGAGATACAAATGTCTGGTCTCTTGGCAGCCATGAAAGGGGGAGAATTTAAAATCCTTCTCCTAAGGTTTGTAGTATAGGTTCATGGCTGCAGACTTCTAGTTTACAGAGCTAGTCTCCTCTTGTAGGCTGTTAAACAGGTACTTGAGAGAAGGGACTTCTTGTGTTTTAATGCAGATATACAATTGTGCACTCAGGATTAGTCTTGTGGAAGTGACTCCATGCACAGATCAGTGTATTTACAGTGACTTTTTCTTTCTTTCTTTGGTTTTTGTTTGTTTGTTTTAAGTTCATTTCACACCTGCCTTACATCTCTGGTAACTCACACACTGGCTGCTAGTTGGAGGAAGATGGACTCACTCCCTTCATCCAGTAGGGTCTAGCTTTAAGCCTGTGGGACTCAGGCCTTTACCAAGCATGGCAATAAGGACTTGGTGAGTCACACACCTACCAAAAGGAACCAGCATGGCTGGTCACTGAATGTCACACCAAGTAACCATCCCATGGTGAAATCTCTATCTTCACCAAGCCTAGGTGGGCTTTCCAGTGAGCAGCTGAGATGACTGGCATCCCTTCAGCAGTGCTCCAGAAAGCACATTGCCTGAAACTTTTTTATCCTTTAAGAGCTCTCCTTGAACTTTCACATATGATGAAATTTCACCTAGCTATTGCATCATGAATAAAAAATATAGGCACAAACACATTTCTGTTCTTCCCTCCATTCCATTTCTCTGGAAATAACTTAAATTTTGCAAAATTGAATGTCATAATGATAAAAAAACCCCAAATCACCAAACTATTCCAGTACTCTCCCTTGTATTGCCAAAACATCTACTTCTACCATTAATCACTCCAAGAGCCACTCTAAATTCCACTTAATTATAGCAACAAACATGGGCTGTAGGCATTCAATAATACCTCAACTAGACAGGAAGGAAGACATGAGGAAAAATTACTCAAGGATCCATATGTTTAATATATAGCATGTATGTTAAGAATACCATCTTAACACTGTGGCATGTTTCAAAAAAACCCAAACAATTTGGGTAGTCTAAAGGGAGTTGTCTTTGAATACATATTGAAAGCAGAACAGTTTTATTGCTGGAGAACAACAACCATAAAAAAAATCCATAAAGGGTTAATTTGGTAAAATAGATACAAGAACAAAAACTTTATATGTTCAAACCAAGTTCTGAAAAAAAATAAAAAAAAGCCTAAAGAAAATGAAGGCATATATTTATTACTCCATGCCTGTCACATTTGGATGATTGAAACATTCATACATCTGATCAAAATCCTCTAAGCCCACCAGTCTTTCCCCAGCCTCTAGATCACATGTGTAAAATCGAACACATAAATAAATCTTTGCCACTTTGGGTTGCAAGTAGCTACACTTCCTGTTTCACCCCATATCTTACAGCTTTAAGCTCTTTCCATGGGCCTTTCCAGACATCATCTTAAAATGACATTTCTATCAAATCCAACAAGGTTGAAAAGGAGTCTCCAAGGCCTGTAATCCTGCTGTGCCACCTACAAGTTAGGGGTCCCCTCATCTGTGTTCCCTCTAGTATCTGCCATCCCAGCTACCTGTCCCAGTCATGCCTCTGAGTGCTTGGAATGGAAAATGAGGCCAGCCTCACTCAGTTTTCTCACTGCCCAGCATGGACAACCTTGTAAACCCTACTTTTCCCTTTCTGTTTTATTTTAGCACCTGTGATCAGGGAACTGAAATACAAGAGATTCAGGTGCCAAACAAAGGATGTCAGCTGACAATTGTCTCTCCTAAGGAGACAACATCAGGAGCTGACAAGATCAAATGCCGTGCGGAAGTATGGTTCCAGTATTAATAAACACCTGTTCTGGTACCTGCTGGACTTCTCCCAAAAAGATAATTGATTACCTAAACCTGGCAAAACAACCTGCTAAGTCCTATCACTGTATGCATTGGAAGGTTAGACTGGATCTGTTCTAAAACCTGTGCTGGACACTCTGCATGCTCCAGACATGGGCTTTTGTGTCAAGTAAAACTGGCAGATCCTGTCCCTCTCTGCAATCTGGATCCAGCAGGAAGTGGAGGAAGCAAGGCTGTCGAGGCACAGCTGCTGGGGAGCAGGGCCAGGAGGCCAGGGAGGTGTCTGGCACCAGGTGCTGGAAGTGCTCCTGCCATTTGCATGCATCATAGTCTGAGCTGGCCGGAGTACTAAAACACTGGAAATACCATGGACACACTCCAGTTCCTTGGGAAAACTCAGTGGGATGGCTTTAAACACATTATTTTTCAGGGTCAGGGCCTGACTTAGCCATCTACTCCATTTAGTATAAAGGGGTCACTCCCATGACCAGGCTGCAGTCCCTGTGCTAACCCAGTGCTTCCAAAGCATGATGCCCTCCTGCTTTTATCTTGCTGTGTGGACAAACCCCAATTCAGTTACATAAATAATAGTGGCCCACTTCCACTACAGTGGAAGCAATCCAGACATTAAACCTCTTGATTCAGAGTTTAAGCCTGAGATCAGGATGAGGCCTGATGCGTGTGGAGTAGAGATTATCCCACATCTGCCAACTGTGGTACGCTGGCATCTGCTGAGCACCTGTCAGGGATCATGGTCAGACACAAGCCACAGATCCAATGCAACAATTCCTATACTCCCTTCCCTTGCTCAGGAGGCAGGACATCATCAGATATGTATTTCTGAGATAGATTGGCCCCTAATTGCATGGCATGCACAGAGCCCAGCTGAAGACAGTAAGTTAGCAAAAGGAAGTGTGCCTAGCTCCTGCAGCCCACACACAGGACTGGGGCTGCCAGAGGTGAAAAGCCTTGGTCCAGCTGTGCTGCACAACCATGCATGTCTGTGCGAGGGTGCCTGCACAGAGTGTAAACAGGCTTCTGCCTTTGCCTGGTGTTCAGTCATTATGTCTGAGAAGAGGCATGAATAGGCATCTGCAGGAGTTGAAACCAGCAAAGGATGTAGGCCAAGATCCAAGGAGAAAATTCCCATTTTTTCACTAGATCTCAGACTTTGTCCATTATCTCCATTCAGCCTGTCCCACTCGAACGAATGCCCTGCTAGCCTTTTCTCCTTCAGCTGCACACAGGAGTAGTGCAGTAGCACCATGGCAGGATATTTATTAACACCGGACCAGTGTCCTTCATCTTCTCATGCACACTGTGCATTTTGGTTTCACTTACACATGCAGTCTTCTAGGCTTCTTTCTGCAGATTTAAAGCCACAAGAACTAGCTCCCCTTCATCTGTCATATAGTAGGCTGAGTTTATTGTAATAATATAGCTGTGATCTTCAGCAACTGCAATAGAATATTGTCTTGAGATCAATTTCCTTTTTCAATAAAGTCCTGATTTTGCCTCAGCATTTATGAAGTGGTGGGAGGCTGTTATCCGTTGAAATTATCTCTTTCATATACTACACCATAAAAATATGGCCCTCTATATGCAGTGTTATAAAGGTATTTGTCTGACTGACTGACTTTAACCACCCAAGAAGAGTAATAAGTTCAGTAATCCTCTGGAAATGTGCAGCCTGGAGTGTGTTATTGCAGCTAGTATTCAGTGCACTCTCCAAAAACAAATCACAAAACCAATTAGATTTATGCATTTACAATCCTTGATTGATACAGTCTTGACATAAATCACAGAGTTAGAAAAACACACTGCTGGATTAGCAAACCACATTGTAGTAGTGTGGCTTGCAATGTCATTTTGCTGAGATATTTATGATACCAACACAATCAATGTCAGTCTTTAGCAAGTTGCTCTTGTTACAGGGTGATACAAATAGACATACACCTAAATTTTTTGTGTGTGCAAAACAAACACAGCCAGGTTATAACTTGGAAAAATACCTCAGGATAGATTCTTGGACTGCTGTCTGAGATTGGCCAGCGCAGTGACCTCTAAAATTTCACTTGAAGAAGAAACTGTAACCAGGGTGCCATAGGGGTATTCTGGTGCCAGTGATGGAGAAGTAGAGAAAAAAGTCTCCTTAAAGTGTACAGTTTCACAGAAATGGTGTCATATGCAAAGGCCAGTGAAAGTCCCATCAGACTCCACAGTAAATAACCAGGCTTGTTTGAAGTTTGGCCATGGTCCACATCACTATGGGTCTGCTCAGCATCCGAGGCATTGTTCTTTAGGAAGCGTTTCTGCACAGCACTGTGTTAGTTCTTCACACTGCAGCTCCGCTTGCCCACACTCCACACTCCTGTATCTTTATTGTATCCCCGCATCTCTAAGAAGTGAGCAATCAGCAAGGCTGCAGACTGAAGGCCTTTCTGCATTGTAATTAAATATAATAATGGCAAATTGGAGTGGGTAAATTTTCATTAAGGACATCATACCTAGAGAGTGAACATTAGCAAAGATACTGAGTGATGCAGTACATATCTTCAAAATAATACTACTACTCTTATTATAGCTTGTGTCAACCCAAGCAGCAGTGGTCCATACTAATCATCTCAAGGTGAAAGGACAGCAGGAAAGAGGGGAGCAGATGCACTGTGCACTGGTTTCATACTGTTTGGCAATTACATTAGAACATTTTAATTCTCATGTTGATAAAGAAAACAGAGAGCTCATGCTGACTGAATCACGAATTGTCCAGTGGTCAGAAGGCTATTGTATCAGTGGGTTGCTACTTTAAATTTCATCTGTTTGAATAAAAGATTTACAGGAGAAAACCAAGTCATTGTTGGAAGAAATTATCAGAATAAAAATCACAAGCAGATATTTGGAAGTTGGTAAGTTACCTGGATGAATAAGCAGGATATGATGCCAATTCATCTGAAGCCACATCATCTAGTTTATACATAATCTTTAAAACTGTCCCATATGGTTTTCAGTTCCCAACAAATACATCCTGTATTTAAGACAAGTCACAGCTTTTGACTCCTGGTTTTGAGAGCAAATAAACAGACATCTGCATTGAGGGTGAATTAGACATATGTCTTATGTGACATAAGAGATTGGCCATGTTTCCACCATTGTGGACTTCACCCACTGAAGGAAAGATTATCACTACTAATCCAGCATGGGACTTTAAGATGGTCTGTCAGCTGAAGCAGAAGAAATCGCAATCCAAACTTAAATGCTAAAGGGAGATAACTAATATGGCCTGACTCTGACAGTGCCTGAGCAGGGGTTCTGCTGGAGACATCCTTTTCAAGCCTATGCAAAACAGTTCTTTCCCCACAATTTATGCTTTAGCAGCAGGAAATGAACATTTGGAGTTTGGCCTGTAGTTCGAGGTAAACAATGCACTTTCCTCCCTTTCTTTTGCTTCTGCCAGAGTAAAAAACCCCAAGGAAGGGGAAGGATCTTAGCAGTAATATTTATTACTCAGTCAAATCTTTTGGTATTTTTATGCTTTGAGTCCAACTCCACAGCCAGCATAAATAAACATAGCTCCCTCAGAGTTGCATTGTTTTGTTCTGCTGCTAATCCAGTTCAACAAGAATAGGAGAAGAATAAAAATAGAGACTCCTGATTGCCAGGAATAGAAGAAAATTAGGGTTAAGAAGTCCAGACAAATAGAAGGAATTGGTTTTGAAGTCTGTGTATTTTCTCAGCACTTGCTTGTTACAGAAGAAGCCTTGCAGAAGGAAGCTATGCTTCCTGAAGAAGCATAGCTGAGTAGTTGAGAAGCTGAAGAATGGGATCAATTGACCTGTGACTGTATTTCAGGGAGTAGTTTATCAATGGGTTTATTTAGAAAACAAACTGACAACTATTTTATATTTCACTCATTCCACTGAATCTGCGTAGAACAGAGAAACTGCAGCCCTCTCAGCTACTTTTACTCCTCTGGCTTTACTACCCTGGTTAGGAAGCTGATGACTGTAACATGTCAGTGTAATAAAAAGTGAGCATTTCATTCTTGCTGAAGAAGATATTCTTAATATGATTTGACAATCTCAAAATTTTTGTGTCTGGACAACTTTATTTTGTGAAAATTATCTGGCTTGTAATAGGTGTGAACAGTTGAACTGTGCACGGAGAAGATGCTCTGCATGGTGCCTGAACACCAGCACACTGCTAGAGGATATGCTCCATCTTTATTCTCCACACACAGATGTGCCTGAGGCTGTATTAAGAGAACATTTCAGATCAGAATGAAATACAGCCTTTTCCCATAATGTAACACAGTCAGATCCTCCAAAACAGTTTTTATCACCCTCTTATTATAGATGATTGGCCTGTCTGCTCTAGACAGGTTTTTATCTTAATGACAGTCCCCAGAATAATTTCATCTGTCTCAGCAGTACCACCTCAGGAATTGTGAAGTAGCTTCCAAACTCTGTGGAGACTTAGGCTATGAGTCCCTCAGAAACCTGAACTCTGGCAGTTTTCCAAAGAGCCACAAACACATCTTGTATCTGGCTGCACAACCAGTGCTTTTCATGCTCGGGCTAGGTGTGGAGGACTGTATCTCATGATCAGGGACTTGACAGCCCCTGAGCTGCCCCTGCATACAGGGCCTGACTGGGGTGTTTAGCATCCCATGGAGCAAAAGGGGATGGGAAAATTCTCCATCCTAAAGAGGGTGTGTGAAACTAAGCAAGGGTGCTGTGCAGGTTGTAATCACTGTGATAATCTTCAGAGCCATTGCCCAAGAGCTGTGCTAGAAATAAATTTTGTGTGCACATACTGCTACAAAGTTCTGCTTTGTCCACTGCTACTATGCTGAAATGTTTTCTCTGGACCTTTGATGGGAAATACTTCCCAATTTTCTCACATCTTTGAATCAATCTGAAGTCTATGGTCAGATATGTCTTAGACCAGGTTCATAAAGTTTACTTGGTTCTTTCAGAACTTGAAAAGATACCACTACTGTGTACTCACAGTAGGCATCTCTACAAATCTCTTTCTATGTCTATAAAATAACGAGTTCCCACTTGCCTGTTCATGTAAAGGAAGGGTGCAGATAACATTGCAATCAGTTCTCAGGGTTTGACTACTAGTGGCTAACGCTTGGGGTGGAAAAAAAGTTAATAAATTAAACAATTGATCCTGAGGACATAAACTTTCATTGAGGGGCACTGCAGTGACCAGATGTAGGCACTTCACTGCTAGAGGAAGAATAAATTTCAGATAAGCTTTTATTACACATGAGGCAAATGGCTTTGTTTTCTCTGTTTAACACAAATACGTAAAGCTTGCCTTTGAACCACAATGCTACCACTCTCTTGGCAGCAATATTAAAGAGGTCCCCTTGTTTTGTTGGATATTAATACCAGGCTGCACTCTGAAATGTGATTTTAAAAATAGAAAGTTAATTGTTGCTGGGAATTTTTAATTGAGCCTGATTAAAGGAAGCAACAAAATATATTGACTACTAAACCTCACTTCTTGTTTTAAGTGTGACCGGTAATGGACTCCCCCAAAATCATTACGTGATCCCTCTAAGCATTCCAGGTTTTTCATTTGAAATTCATTAAATGTTTGTGTGTCTGATTTTTGAGGGGTTTTCTGAAAAGTTTTATAGTCACAGCTGCACTAGTTATGGATAGGTTTATAGTGCCTTGCCCATCAACTGGCCCACATGTCCAGTCTAGTTTGTTTGATACCCTACCTTTCACAAGCATTCAGCAGTTCTGGAGGTGTTCTTATAAAGCTGCCAGTAAATATACCAGCTGGACTCATTTATGTACATGAGCAGCCTCATTCCGGCTGCCTTACAAAGAGCCGGTGGCAGTAAATCTGTGTTCAGTCCATATATGTACTTTAGAATATTTTTTTACACTTCTGAAAAGAAAATAATAAAGTATTTCTAAGCTTTCTAGTAAGTTATATGCGGTCTTCAGAAGAACTTGAATGCTCTGTGGTGAAAAAACAGCCTCATGAGAGTCCCTTTTTCTTTGCAGTAAATTCTTTATGCTGTGCAATTAAAGCTGTTAGAAAAGTCTGCTCTCTTAGAAGCACACTGATAGATAGCATTTTTGTAGAAATTCATGTGAACAAATTGCTCATTATTTCCTTTTGTGACTTTTGCAGGTGCAACATGAATAAAGGACTTCTTGAAGGTTACAAACACCTTCCTTACATTACCCAGGGAGGTTTAGTGGTAAACAAGGCTGGCTTAAAAGGTTCAGATGAGTGGCTGAATGAGAAGGTGCAGACAAGCCAACATGCAACTCAAATTTCAATAGAAGATAGTACAGGTGAAAGTATTTCCAAAGAAAGGAAGAAAAACAAAAAGGAAATAATATTAAGAAATTGATTTTTTCATCAACTCCAGATTTACTCTGAGCTAGATTCTCAGCATAAGAGAGAGGATGTCAAGAAAGGGAATCACCTCTCCTTGACAACACTGGATGACCTGCCAGCATCATGCTCCTCAGAAAACACTCTTCCCTCTCTTTTTCCATCATTTTTCTAGATCTACTCACAGCTCTCCTGTGCTGTGTGAATGTCTCAGTGCTGACATGCAAAGTTTTATTAATATTTACCAGTAGAGATTCCAGTCAATCCTATCTTCAAGGCTTCCAGCTATGAGGAAGTTTACCTCAGCACTTCTAGGAAGAGCAAGGCCCCCATGATTTCTGTTTCTTTAGGCTAGCTTTTAGACAACTGTTGAGAGTTTTTTACCAAAGTTAGTTTTCAAAATAATTCTCTGATAGCATATCTGCTGAACAGAATTTATAGCTTCAGGGCAACAGTGGACTTTCTTGCTATATGTTTTACAATAAAATACTTTCCAGCATGTATGTCTCCTCTGCTGCCTTACAGACCATCCCTCTACCATTTCCTATGATATAAGTTAAATGGGTTCAAGCTTCAGGGTGGAACACAACTGTCATCTTACCAGGATAGATATCATGGCTGTCTTTCTCCAGCCACTGTTTACTGTTGTAATAAAAAGATATTAATACACATTATCAGTATCTGTACTTTACTGCAGTCCTTGGATGTTTTTCCTGGTGGACAGTGAACCTTGTCTTCTTCCTTTCTGGCCTAGAACTGGTTTTAATGGCTACCACCAAGTAAAAATAAAATTATTACCACTTCTCTTTTGCAGTGCTACACTGCAAAATATAAGGAGCATTAAGGAAAGGAACTCAGAATTTCCTAAAGCAACCTAATACTCACTTATTTTTGGGGATGTATTTTTGGTATTGTTGAAATATATTTTCTGCAAGCATCTTCCTCATATTCTAGAAGCCCTTTCCAATGCTTCAAGTTTCATAGCAATTAACAGCTGCAGGGAACAGTAGAAATACAGTGTTGTCAACCCATACAATAATTTAGTCTTTCCCAACCCCACGGCTTGTAAGTCATGGAAATTCATGCTCTAGGAAGCTTGGAGCCAAGCTGACCTGAGGGCACAGAGGTAGCCAGCTCTGTTATTGGCAAGATGATCTGAGTCAGTGGCTAAAGCCAAGCCTACAGACACCCAAGCATCTGCACTGATGTTTCTTCCTCATGGCTCCAGTCATCAGTTGCTTCCTGTTCAATGCTTGCATGTCCAGAGGCAGAATTTTTTTCCCTCAGCTTTCCAAAGCAAAGCAAACTATGATTTTAGTTTTTAAATATCACCAGTCAGTCTGTATTAGTAAAAATTCTTTTTACCTTGTCCCTTCATCAAAAGGCAGGAGAGGTGACAGAAAGTTGTTTTTCTGTGTCAATGTTACACTTCTTCCCAGAAACAGAAATGACTTGGCAACTGGTTTCATATTATGGAGAATTCACAGCCTACACAGTTTAAAAACACTTCCAACATCACTCCTGAACTCTGGTTATTTACTACACAGAAAACCAATATATTCTCATTCTGTCTAGTTGGTTTTAACATTAACCTCCTTTTATTTATCTTTGTGCGGAATTGAAAAGATTTGGCTTAAAGTGTGGAGCTAGACATTTCATATCTCCTTACTATTGCCGTGTTGTTTGTGGACTAGATAGATTTTTGTGGAGAAATAAGGACTTTATGTGTATGATATTAAGGGGGTAATGTCTAGACAGTGACTGGGCCTCTAGACTTGTATCTACTACAGGGATTGATAGAAAAATGAAATCTCTTAGTAAAGCCTTCCTAGAAAACCACATAAGGATTAATGGCTTTATTTACAGCACTAATATTTCAAGCATAAGATAATTGTGTCAGCCATTTAGAATAGCAAATGAGTCACAACTTGATGCATGACTCCTACAAGCAAAGTCCTGTTGGTGTTTTGGGGTGGGAGAGGTCTTCTTTTAAAAAAAAAATACCTCTTAATCTGGTTGTGTCATTATCAGAAAGGTCATCAACTATGCCAAGTACTGATATCTTATTCCTAGTTTAACTGCAGATTCTAAATGCTTATGTGGTGTGCAGATTAGCTGCTGAAGAGCAGCCAGGAGTGGCAGGTGAACATGGCAGGGGATATTAGAAGTGACTGAATTTTGGAAATGGGATGGCTTTCTTAAAATAGACCAACAACATGAGTCATAAAGAGATTTCAGGGAAACTCTAACTCCCACTGTTAGATAGTGAAAGGCTATTCCCAAGGCTGAATCCAGAAAACAGCAAGGTCGTGAGTATTGAAAAAAATCAGTGGAATAGGCTGTCAGTGGGTTTACGTCTTTTACATTGCTGTTCTTTATTAGAAAGTATGGAAATACTTGTGGAGATAAAGTAAAGCACATCCTATTGATTCATATGCCTCCTGTTTGGGAAAACAAATCCTGAACAACTAAAGAAACCATCTATTTCAACAGGGGGTTTTTGTGTGGAAGTATGGACATTGAAAAAAGCTGATATTTGGAAAACCTGAAGAATGCTTTAAGCACATGCTTATATTTTGGAAATGTTGCAAGAGAATAATAGGAAGCTGACTATCCAGAGGCCAGGTCTTACAAAAGGAAAGCTAAAAATGTTTACAAAAGACTAACATGAATAAAATGACTCCCCTAAAAGCCCAGTATGAATAGGATGCAAGAGGCAACTTTCTCTAAGGTCAGCATGACCTTAACTTAAATGTCAGTACAGTAAAATCCATTCTGACCTTTTCAGAAGCGAACATTGGTTTGGGGTATATTCAGAGCATTACCTTGGTACCCAAAGTTTAGCATTGCAGCATGCAGCATTCGAAATCAGCAACTGCATCTGAATCTTGTTCTTTGTTCACAAAATTCATTGCAACATTGGGACTGCTAGACTGTAGTCCATCATTATTACTGACTTGTTAACATTTCTCTCTGTAACGGATCTAAGCTTTATTAGTATGACATAACCTGGAAAACATTTTAAATTTTTTCTTCTCTTGGCAAGAAAATGCTCCCATTCTGGGATGAAAAGATAACACAAATGAAACCAGTCAAGGATCATTACATTTGTTAATCTGAAGTGAGAGATTAATGTTGAACTCTCAACTAGTTCTTAGAAATGCGGGGGTTTACTTCATTTTCAGAACAACATCTGCATCTGCTGAAGTATGGAGAGAGGGAAAGGATCAACACTGATTTTCCAGTCTCCCTTATGAAATATAGGTAGCACTGTCATGTTTGGCATTTTAACAATTTAAAAATTTGCATGTCACTACACCTTTTCCACTGTCACTTTGTTAATATGGGAGTTAGAAAGCAAGAGAGGGCTCATTAATTATTTCATATCCTTTGTAGTAAGAACAGCCTTTGATTTTAACTCTTTATTTACAAATGTAAAGCTAACTGTTAGGAAAAGGGTTCCTTCTCTCCCTGCTGAGCAAGGGAGCAGTGAAATACATTGAGCCCAGTGTCACATGCTCATTATGGCTGGGACTAGCCAGCTATTGAGCCCAGCGGTTGGCAAACTGAGATGAGATCCAGGCCAGTACATGAGTGCTTGCTCATATGTTACTTTTCAGCTTTGTTGTCCAGAATATACATCAGACTTTTCTGATGCAGAGGGTTACAATTCCTGGTATGCAGCATTCTCCCCAGTGCTCTGCTCTTTGTGAAAGATGGGCTGTCTGGGCTTGGCATTGCAGATGACACTCCCATCTGCAGCCTTGCATTTTCAGTGCCTAAGTTAGGCTAGGAGACAAAGACATTGTCACACAATTGCCCATCACTGGCTCTAGGTCTTGGGTACCCCTAAACCTGGGAACAGGAAGGACAGACCGGAAAGTGAATGCAATACTTGTAGCTTCCCAGCCTCACCCCAAATCAGCTCTCACAGTACAAGCACTGAGGTGAATGAATTTATATATCACAAGCCAAAAAAAACCCCAAACCAGAACAGTTCTTTGGCTTAGAAACATAGGCACAGAGGTAAGAAAGAGCAACCAGCATTGCTACTGAGACTTCAGCTCAGAACCAGTGGGCACTTCCCAAAAATGCCATTTCTTGATTGGCTTAAAATGATCAGAGTATGTTTTGTTGCTGGAAAGGGTGTTGCTGCTATTCTGCCTGCCTCTGCCCACATTCTTCCAAGTCTTTCTTCAAGTGTTGCCATGTGAGACTGCTCTGGGTTTTAATATCTCTAATTCTCAATCAGGTCTTTGAAGATCCATAAATTAGATATTTAATCAAAATTATTAATTTTAATGCTTCATCCCATGAATTACCTACTGTCTTCCATCTAATCTTCAGGAGGCTAATACATTGAAGAATATTAACATAATAGAGACATTAACTAGTAAGAATAAACAAAATGTACCAGCTACAGTCTAACATTCAACTCAGCATAAGGCAAAGTTTTATTCACTGTGAAGAAAATGCTCTCTGTTGTCTGGGTTCCAGCTTGAACACATAAATTTCTACATGATGAAAATCATATATTTAGGTCAGAAGGGACCTCTACTAATCTGGTCTAACTGCCTTCTAAAAGAAGAACAGTGTTAAAAGTTGTCCTGCTCCGGGTTGTGTCCAGCCCTGTTCTGAGTACTTCCAAAAACAGTCTCCACAGCCTCTCTGGGCACCTGTCCCAGTGCCTGGACACCCTCATGGTGATATTTATTTTTGCTTTCATTTAATATCCCTTGCTGCAGCTTGTGCCCATTGCCTCTTGACCTTGCAGTGGTGCTCTTCTGAGAACAGTCTGGATCCATCTCCATACTGCCCTTCAGGTAACTCCAGGCAGCATTTAGAGACCTGAGCCTTCTCCAGGCTAGACTGCCTCAGGTGCTCACCCTCTCTTCACACATTGTGTGCCACAATCCATCGATCACACATGGGACCAGCTGCAAACTTATGAAAAAATACCAGATGGTTTGTTTCCAGCTCTTGAATGACAGTTGACACAGAAGTAGACAAATAGCTATGGATGCAGGTTGAGCACTGCCAGATAGAGTGACAGGTGATAATGCAAAGGGACAGTGTGCTTCAGAATATGTTACCCCAGTTCTCTTTTCTTCTGCTAACATGAAGTCTGTGCCCTTTGCTGCTGCCACGCCTCTCCACAGCAGCTCACAACAGCAGGAACGGATTTGTGCATGTACTCATGGAAGAAGCATTTTTTGAGAAATTTGGGGTACATTGTGGGAGTGGCAGAATGAGATGGAATAGACACATAACTGCTGGCAGTCTAAAGGTTTTGCAGCGAATAAGCAGTGATGTCCTGGTCCCCTGTCTACAACCGCATTTAACTCTACTGAAAAATTCAATATTATAGAATTGGAAAATCCTGTCCTAAGTGTTTTGCCTTTAACCTGTTGGTGAGTCTGATTTGATTAATTTTCAGATAAGGTCAGGTCTGCCTTATATGAGGAGCTAATATGATAACTAAACCCATTTTCAGCACAAGGGTGCAAATACCTTTTTCATTGTTCCTTCCAAGTCTCCACATTGTAAAAGAGGCATTCAACATCAGTGTTCCAGGGGGTTCACTGGTAATGATCATGGCTGTGGATAAAAGACTTGTTGGCAAGTGATACTCTGTCACCCACTGTGTCATATCCAATATCTTACATTAAGGAGGCTTTAGGGGAAATAATAATAATTGTGAGGGGAAAAAAATTAATAGAAGTGGAGGTTTGGCAAAAATAAATGTTTTATCAGGAATAGCCCTTGCCAAACATAACATTTTCTCAGGAGCCAATCTTGGCAAAATGAATGTTTTATCAGGAGCAGAAGTTTGGAAAAAGTAACATTTTATCAGAATTGGAGCCTTAACAGAAAATGCCTTTTTATCAGGCATAAGTACCATGGCAATTTAAGGAGAAAAGCTTGCTGAAAGTGGAGTTTTATCAGAGTTTTGCTTGAGGAAAATAGTGTTGCATGAAGGGCAGGAACTTTCCAGAAATAATGTTTTAAGGGAGCAGGATGGATGAAAATAACATTTTATCAAAAAGAAGGCGGCAGGTATGGATTTAGTGAAAGTTGTGTGCTAATAGCTTCTACCTTCCAATATGGGAAGCTTTGCTCCTGCAAAAATGTTATTTGCACACTGAATACTTGCCCTAGCTAAAATGCTGGTTTTGACAAGCTGTGCTGCTGCTAAAATGTTATTTTTGGCAAGCTCACCTCTCAAAAAGATGTTTTTGAAAACTCTCTTCAGAGGGATGTGCAAATTGACTATAATACCTGCAGCAGAGCCAGGTACTTCTGTGAGCCAGGTTTTCATCTGTTTATTAGTTCTCCATGGCCTCCCTTCTGCCTTTAGCTTTATGGTGATGACGTTGATGCACAGCACTTTGGATCCTGGAACACCATTCTGCTTCCAAATGCAGGCCTCCTTCATCATTTTGTTTCCCTCAGCTGCTCACTGGCTCAGTGTAGTTGACTCCTCTCCAAGTGTGTGTTATGCATCCTTTCCCATGGGCCTCTCTCCCCACACCTGGAAGGCTGCTTATGCCTGGTTTCTAACTCCTCTCATCAGCATTTGACACCACTGGGGCTAAGATGTTCCTCAAGACAATGAAGGAAGGACCCAGTGGCAAAAGCCACATGAGAAGGTCTTCATTGTCTCTTTTTCAGGTTTAAGAGGATGATCACAAGAGGCTGAATCTTTTTAAAGTGCACTCTTACAAAAAGGGACATGAGAGAAGAAGGAAAGTGACAGGTTGAGTCACTTAAAACAGGTCTGTATCTTATCATACCTTAGTCATGCTGTGTAATACATTAATCTGCTTCCCCATGGAATTTTTGGCAAGTCAGGAGTGCCCCATATGTGTTATCTGTGGGTAACATCCCTATGAAGGGACTGGGACCATGCATGCATGTAGGACTACAGCCTCTGAACAATTTGTTGTTTGAATATAAAAGATGAGATGGAGAGCATCAATCACTACGACCGGATGGATGGGATTCTCTGTGGACATTGCCAGAATTTGTAGGGCATCATCAGAATCACTCACTGTTTATTTACAATGTTACTGAGCACCAGTGGGAAGTCATAAGAAAGGCTGACTCAATAGCTATTTTTAAGAAAGGTGACAGGTGAGAGCTGGTTATCCCAGGCCACTCTTGCCCAACCTTCCAGGTGCTGTAAGACACTTCCAGAAGGAATGAAATTGCTGACTTTATTGAGAAGAGAACTGATTTCAACTTGAGCTCTTCTTGTAAGGCTGTAAAAGAAACCATCCTGTAAGGAACTGGTGAATAAAACAAGTATGTGTGGTGAAGTATCCTGAGTACTACACTTAAGACAGGGTATGAGGCATGGAAAAACCCCATAGATCTGACCAAGAAGACTGTAGTTTTCTTACTGTCATAAGGAATAATGTCCTCCAACATTTTCCCAGGGCACATTGGCCTGTAAGGTTTGTAGGTCCCACTGAAGCATTTCCTCATACAAATATTGTAAATTAATGTTACTGTGTTTTAGTGGTTGTAATTCATTGCAGCTGAAGTCCCTGTTCTATGAGAGACTTATTGTTTGTACTATATTTCCCTGATTGCTGAGTTACGGATGATGTGTCACTGTATCCCCTAGTAAAGTATTTTGCTGGTTTATACTTTGAACTCTACATGTGAGAGAGTTGGGATTGCCTTTTAATGGCAAGAGACTCAGGTAAAATCTGGCAGATCTCTGTAGCTAGATCTGGGTCTAAGCTTTTAGAAGAAACCCTGGATATTTGAATCCATCTTTTGTGATTACCAACAAATGGCAGAGACATTATCCACGAGGCAGCGTAAAGTGATTAATATCTCCTCTTGGTACTAAGTAGCAGGACAACCTGGTGAGTTCATGGGTTATTGGCTGCCTAGGAAGGGTTTGGGAAAACTGCATCTGGATCTCTTACCACTGCATTTCACTTCAGGTTTAAGTGAACGTGAACCTCACACACTGAAAATATTCTTACCCAAATCCATCGACTAAATTTTGTTTTCAGCTTGAAACTCTAGGAAACCACTTTCACGGAAATCTATTTGTATTTGGTTTCAACCAGAAGGAGTAAATGCTTTCCAGTTCATTGGACATTTTGCCCAGGTGACGTTAGCCCAGATTTACAGCTGTGACATTTCTGCATGCCTGACCCTGCTGGAAAGATTGACCTGGCTCGCCAGGGCTCCTCATTCATGCCCTACAAATCCCACTGTAGTACAGCATTCCCATAAGGGCTCTCCTGCAGAGCTGGGATGCTCTCTGCTTGCATTGTACAGGTATAAGGTGGCTCTGAAGTAAAGTGCCCTGCCAATTTCTGTTTCAACTCACTCCAAGCTAGAGTATCCCTAGAGTGCACACTGCTCCCCTCCTTGGCTCTGCTCACAGCAGCACTTACTCTGCACTGCCCTTAAACAGGCAAGAGAGCGACAGGTGCAGCATCCAGAGGGCATCTGTCCTGGATATTTTCTGCTGGGTTTTTTTGGTTATTATAAAATACTTATTAATAACATTGAGATGTTGTTGTTTCCTTTTCATTTGATTTCCAAAAGATGACTTGCAATATGATAAGTTTGATCTAGCCTTGTGCATGTATCCAGAGGGATGAGGACTATTTGTTTCAGCTTATGCAAATACTTTGCTTGAGCAGAACCAAAGTTGGACTGCTTAACCAAAAAGAAAAAAAAAAAAAAAAAAAAAAAAAAAAAGAAATAGAAAGAGTTATATTCTATGCATAAACCTAATCCCAGTGCCACGTGGTTTCTGTCTGAAATTCTTCACAGGGCTTCTTCCTTGTGTAGAATCTTCTTCTGTATCCCCAGCTGCACTCCCATCATAGTCTTCCAGGACACACTGTGACAGAAGGACCCACAAGACCTTAGACCTCCCCACCAGAAATGACTCTCAGGCCGATGCCATGTGTTTATTATAGTAAGCTGTGTCATTGACCCCAGGGGGACAAGGGCTTGGCTCCTGGCTATTGAAATTACCAATGATCTCTGCCTAAATAGCTGTTGCATTTACAGCTAGGCAGAAGACTTTAACAGCCATGGAACAACTGAAGGGAGAACGCATAGTAGCATTTAAAGAAAAACTGTGGTTTCTATTTTTGAGAGCAGCAGCAGATAAAAGTTCAGCCTCCCCCTCAAACCTTGTATTTCCCAAACTCTTAGTATTGCAATGCAAACATTATATTCAGTGCTCTTCCCCTCCCTCAGTCAAGCCTTTTTTGCCTTCCTTAAGGAAACCACAACACAAGGAATAGTCATGCCTTGTTTTCACTACCTACATTTCTATCTCTGAAAGTAATTGCAATAATACATTTAAACAGCTGATAGAGATCTTAAACTGTAGTCTGTAGCTTCAGAAAGCTTATTTTCCCCTCTTTTGTAAATGCTACTCTACTTCTGGGGGTTTGGTGTCGCTTTTGGTTTGTTTGGTTGTTGTTTTGGTGGCTGGGGGAGATTGTGTTTTGTTGATGGTGGTTTGGTTTTGGGCGCTTTTTTGTCTTTTGGTTTGGGTTTTTTTAAGGAGCTTTAATAAGGAGCCAGGAAACTCCTTCAAGAAGTGACCTACCATTCTTTAAGAAAGTTCAAGCAGTTTTCAGGCCTAGGATGTACCAGACTTGACTGTTGCACAGTACTTCTGTGATAACCATAGCATGCTGTTTAGTAGAAAATATAGATCTGAGCTATACATAATAAGTACATTTTTTGGTGTGCAAAGCTCAGTTCATGGACTGGATGGTGTTCTCCCTTGAGCCCAATGCAGGCAGCAGGGTTTGGTGTTCCTACTCCACAGTCCTGCCTCTCCATCCTGAGTGGCAACCTTGCTGTACTGGGTGTAGAAAGGACGGCATTTTCCTCTCCTCCTTTGAATTTGCCTCTCTTTGGAGGTTTAAGTGAGACCATTAGAGTTATTGAACTTAGCATTTGGCAGTTTATATACGATAAAGGAGTTATTACGCAGTGATCCCTGAATGTTTAGGTCAGCTGTGGCAATCAATCAATGGACACTTTGCCTTTGACAGCACATGCTTCCATAAAAAAAATTCTCTGGCAGAGCCCTGTTAGCTAGTAATGACAGCGTAACCTCTGTCAAGTAATATACTTGATAAATTTTGCATGTGCTGTTGACTGACAGAAGCTCTGGCTTCCTGTCTGACCAGCATACACAAGCTTCAAAGAGCACAGAAACTTCTTTCTTCTCCCCAAAAGGAGTGCCTAAAATCCATGTGGGTAGAGTCAGACCTTCCTCTGAGTGGGGAATAAAACAATGCTGCACAAGGGAGAGACGCTTTTATGCCTTTACAAAGCTAAACTTGCTCTTTCCCCTTTCCTTGCCTTTCCCTGTCATTCACAATTATCCGAGACTTGCCGGCTTCGCACACTTGGCTGTGCACAGCACCCTCCTGAGCGAGTGGTCCAAGCTGGAGGGATAAGTCTCTCCAGTCTCTATCTCTGGGATCTGGCTGCTCGGCTGCCCTTTGTTTAGTCTGGATGGAGGCAGTAATTGTCTGCAGCTGGGCTCCTGCTTCCTCGCTTGCCTTGGATAGCTCCGGAGGTACAGCCGCAATTGGCCCACGAAGGCATCTTGGGGGTTCTCAGCTCACTGATGCTCACCAGGATGTTGGTAGAGTCAAGCAGTGTCAGTGCCAGCCTGAGTGGCTGGGGCTGCCACTGGCAAGCCCAGCTTGCTGCTGCTGTCGGCGCAGGTCCCCTAGGTGTGCACGGCTGTAGGGAAGGCTCCTTCACCCTACAGACCTCCATCAACATCTCTCCTGTTGTTGGGTGAAAAGGTCTGCTGGGCTCTCACTCTGCAGTACCCTGACCATGTACAGAGAGGCACAAGGGGATTTCTAGCCACTCTTTAGACACTCCACTAGTGTCTTCTCACCATCATGTCTAGGCCACAGAGCACAGCAGGCTTCAACCTTTCCTCTTTCATCTGCTCCTTCAATACCAGTTTGCATTTCACCATAGATACCGATGCCTATTTTTAGTGGGTTATGAAAAATTAAATTTACCGGTGAGCAAGCAGAGTTCACATGGAGGAGTCTTAAACCCATTTGCTACTTCACTAGTCACGTGCATTTGTTTATTTTGGACAGAAGAGGTTTTCATCATTTGCTTCCACAGGAGCACAATCTGATTACGTGGGATTAAGCCTGACATCCTAATCTTAAATGCATCCATACATAAAGACCATCAAGCTGTGTGATCCCAGCTCCTGCATTTGGCTGTGTAAGGCAGACCCATAAGGGAGGAGCTCACAGCAGCACCTCACTGTCACTTACCATATGGACTAATTGGAGTGTATTTTAAAGGGTTTCCAATGCCCACTTGTCAACAGGTGTCCTTTAGGGTATACCAATCAAAACAACCCTGTTTATGGAAAATGATATTTAGAACTAGCATGTAGGCTGCAATAATAATGGCACAGTTTCTCTGAAATTGCAACATCACTCAGTGAAAGCTGGCAAGAATGAGAAAATATAAACCTAGACCCCACTACATGTGTACTTGTGTTCAAACCATTGCATTTAGAAAATGCATTTTAGAAAAAGGTTTCATTTAGATTAGCATTTTCTGCCTTTAAAATACTCTTCTAGTTTCCATGTAGATGTCTACTAATAGCAGTAGGGATTCCTATGGGACTTCCAAAGTCAAACATGAACTGAAACAGAGTATGAAAGTCTGTCTAAACATGGATTTTCTGTGTCTATATTTTCAATTTGTTATGTACGTACTTTAGGCTTCCAAGCAAAAGGCAAAATGATGACACAAGCAGCTAAATAATACTCATCATCCATTTGTCATTCATTAGGTGAATGACCACTACAGAACTTACGATATAATAAATCTTCAAAATATGTTTCTGCTTTCTTTCTTTCTAACCTACACTTGGAAACCATATCAGAGATACTGCATGGAGAAATTTTAATTATGAACAGAAAAGAATATCTCCAAAATTAATCAGCATAATGACAAGTGCTAAACTTTGGAAATATAAACAATATAGCAATTCAAACCAGCCTTTTAACTTCTGAGACACAGAAGATTTAAACATGAATATTTCTTCTGGTGGGATACAGAAATCTTGATGAGATAATTTCATATGGTGAAGTATGTGGTTGCACAGAAATGGTGCTTTATTTATGCAAAATGGGAAACATAATTTTCAGTTAGAAAATTTTAAAATTATCATTTCAAAAATATGTTTGAGGACTATATTCATAATCAGTACAGACAGATCTTCTGAAAAGACCCATTTCAATAATTTTCCTGCTACCCAAAGAGTTCATATGTACATGCGAAGATTAATTAGCTACATTCCATCTGACTATTCGTTTTGTGGAGCTTGAAATAGTGAGAAAAGATTGTTGTAGGTGGGCTTAAACTTTCCCTTAATATAGAGGGTTGGGGATAAAATTCTAGGTTTTTTCTACAAAGAGTATGAGCAGAATGAATATTTCTCCCTCAGTAATTAAAAGTTCACTGTTAAATCTACTATTCTCTCTCCTACTGCTTTTAAAATCTTAAAAAAGGAATTCAGTTCACTGCCAAAATAGTCTTAAGTAACATCTTGAGAAAACTATAAGTTGTTCTTCCCCATCTTCCCTCTGAAAATGTGGTTGGAGTATAGTTTTAAGCAGGATGAAGAATTAAACAAACAAAAAAATAATGAAAAGTGGAAATATACACAACTCTGCAAAAGCATGGTTAAATACATTTTGCCTTGTATAAACTTCACCCAGTCCATGTGGGTTTTAACATACTTCCATGACTTTAAATAAGAAAACGCCTTAAAGCACAGCCCATGGGAAACCCAAGGTTGATTAGTTTTACCTTTTAGTACAGCCTGCAGAGTGTAAAACACAGCACATCAGAATTGAATTTGTCATCTCCAGACCCCACAAGAATTTTAGGAACTAAATGGTTAGGAAGCATCCTGGTACTTCTCTTTGCTTTAATCATAGTAGAAGTTTCAATTTAAACATTCAGGAAATCTCTCTTATTTAAAGCAATCAACTCGTTGCTAACAGGGTCTGGCTTTACTGTGTTTAATTTTTTGGCATCATGCAAAACTTGATTGGTTACAGCCAATGCGTGAACAGGTCCTCTCCCTCCCCCTTCTCCCTGGGAAATGTAAAATATCCCCAGATCCTTGCTGCATCATTATCAGCCCTGCACATCCTGGTATCTGCTCAAACCAATGAGATTTTAGTGCAAAACCTCAATGCAAAATGCACATCATAACTAATATAGCCAAGGCAAACCTTATTGTCTAACACTCTCCTGTATCTTTCAGCTGCGAAAACTTAAGATCCAGTTTTTTGCCCACTTATTTAACTTTCTTGATGGGTGAGTGTGCTTCTTCTCATCTGTTTAGCTATATATCCACAACACTTTTCTAAGATTGCAGACTACTCTAGATGAAAGAAGAAAGCAGTCACCTTCCCTTCTTTGAGCTGTGGTGTTGGTATCCACAGAAATCAAATTGCATGCTCAGGGAAAGAACTTTTGGTAAGCAGAGAGATGGTGGTTATCACGTCTAACATTTTAAGACAAGCACAAACAATGGACCACAAAATAAGAGGTAACTCCCAGCTAAAGACAATTGGTTTGCTGGACCATAAGTAGAATTCAATATGCCACTTCCACGCTTATGTCATCTGATGAAGTATCTACAGTCAAATTTCACATGGCAAACACAGAATGTTAGAAATCCAGAGAGGTGATACCCTGGACCAGTCTCCTCCAACTCTGAATTTCACTTACAAGACTCAGGTCTGTGGACATGAGTCCATCATAGCTCTGGTGAGTTCATGCCAGAAGAGCTCACATTAAGGGTCAGGGAAGGATGCCCTAAACTAGGCAGGTTTGAGGAACACCAAGCAGTAAAACAAGTTTGGGCTATCCTCCTGACATATTTTGCCACAGGACAGGGCAAAAGGTAGTGCTACAACACACAGCTATTCCCAAAAGTGCAAAATCAGGCTGCTCATTAACTTCTGTGGGCAAATGTTTGGAGCGGCAAATTCAATGTCTCACATGGGAAACCACTGAGCTGCAGGCAACCAAACTATGGTAATTTCATCTGTCCTCTTTCCTTCATTACACTTTTATTTTTGACAAGAATAAGAATTTTTAAAGTTTTTTTTTCAGCCAACACTCACCCTGTATAGAATCCCATGGAGAGACACAGTGATATGGAGACAGTGCTGCTGCTCACAGTGACCACTTTATGCTTCTATGACACTTCTTCCTGAGTCTTACTCACGTGGCAATTAGGTTCAGGCAATGTTTTCTTTTTTTGGGGTAGAGAGGGATAATTAAACAGTTTTATTTTGCATCAAAATATTTGTTTGGTTTTTTTCCTCACTTGTTTTAGTATGTTTTAATCTGACTCCTGATGCTGTCTAGCTAGTTGGAAAGATAGTCTCACAAGGTAGGAAAGATGCTGGAGAAGAGGTTAGCTTAGAAGTATGCTACTTTTCTGAAGAATACAGTTTCAATATTATACGATTAACACTAATTAGAAGTGGTACTTAAAATGCTTGAGTACTTAGCGTTTACAGGTAAAGATTTCACTGGGTGACGTACCAGTAAAAAATGCAACTGTTTCCAGATTCATACGCAGTTTCTAGTATTTGCAAAGTCTAGAAAGTCTGATTTGTTTCATTCTCATTTGTGAGCATACTTACATCAGAATGCTTAATGAGTAATAATGCTGAAATACTCATCAGAAAGAAATTGCTCCATCTTCCTAAATATGTACGGACACTTTTGAGACCAAATTTACTCCAGTAAGCTGTTGCAGCTCCCAAAAATACTTTCAATGTAGATTTTTTTTCTAAAATAATGCATTTCCCTATATTTTTCCTCAAGTTCATCCAGATGTGTAGATCCAAATACAAAACCTAGGACCAGAAACATGGAAGCCATTTGTCTAAACTCTTTGAAATACTTAAACTTACATGTTTATGTCTGAAAGCTATGAAAACTTTCTTCTACAGGTAGTAAAACTCTCTCCTTTTAGTGGTGTGGAGGCACAAGTAGCCCTTGCGAAAGCCCCGTGTTCTCACACTGCTTTCCCATGGGCTACTTGTGCCTCCACATAGTGGTACTGGGATTGTTACAAATGCAAATTATAAATGAATAAACATAATTAAGTCAGCATAATACATTACCTGTAAAATGATTTAATATTGTTGATTTATGCAAATGGTGAGATTGTAGACCCTATATCAGGAAAAGCTTTCATATTTACTACTTAGGTTTATTTCTTCAGAGCCACTATCTCAGTCTAAAACTGAACCATCCTTGACACTGCTCTGAACAGGGAATCTGTGCTTATCTGATCACAACCAAAAAGCTGATGTGAAATAGGCAGAACAGTTATTAGGCTTGTACTGAGGAGTTGATATTTCCTGGTGTGAAACCCTATTGCATTTCTCACCTTCCAGTGTTCTCTTGCCTACAACTCCAGTCTACCAAAATGAAAGTAGTATTCTGTACATTAAGTCCTCTCTCCCTTCTGGAGTGGAGATGAACCTTCAAGATAAAGTTCCTGCTTTATGACTCTGCAGACCAGTGTTTCATATAAAGTCCAAAATCAAGAACAAGATGAATTTAGGTTCTTGATTGCAAAAGGCTTAGCCTCAAATTCTGCTTTCAACAATTTGGTAGCTTGCTATCCTGGATCAGCAGGTTTTGGCCCTTATCTCATATATGCAGTTGTGTCATATTGAAAGATGTGAATCTGATAGAAGAAAGCCCAAATCTAAGCAGAGATTATAGACAGGATATGCATAGTATGAGGAATTAAACCTGTATGGAATGAAGATTTGCAGAGTGGTGTTTCCAAGAAAAAATACATCCATATTAAATAACTTGAGCTTTAGAAAAACCTTGAGTATTAATGAAAGCTAAAAAACCCTCACATTGTAAGGACAGAAATCTCTCAACACAAAGGCCTATGAGGTCAAATTCCAATACTTTCAATAATTATTGTATAAATCTGGATTAAAGTCTTTGAAATCAATGGACGTGCCTTATTGGCTCAACTGTGGAAAAAAAATTGGCCCACTGAAAAAGCAGTATTAATAAACATCTATCTAGACAATTTTAAGATAAAAGAAAGGTCTGAGACATTAGATGCAATCTCTTATAATGATTAATACATGAGAAGATTTATAGGACCAAACTTCCAGCTCAGATATTACATTGAGACTCTAGAATAATATCAAGAAATGCATTGCCAATACCCAAATTTTCAGAGAATATTGTTCTTAAAGATCCACAGAAAATAGTAAATAATATCTTTAAATTTTTTGACATATTCTTTGCTGTACTGAAAAAATTGTTTGACCCATTAGATAGGCAACCAGCAAGACATACTAGAGAACATTTGCAACTGACTATAATCCAGAAAAAAATGACCATGTTGAGAGAAAGCTGAGAAAGGGTAAACGCAGAGAAGATATGTACTAAAAAGATCACAATGTATTTGAACCATCTTATGTCATTGTAAGGCCTACTGTAAAACTTTTAGATATTTTCTGCCTAAGTTTTCCTTAAATATATATATAAAATAAACTGATTTATTTACTGTGAAATATGTAAAATGAAACCACAAAAATTCATTTTAAACACAAAATAGACTAAAATACCTTAAGGAAAAATTTTTGTTATTTTCATTTAACCCTTTAGGATAGCAGTTTTTTCCTACTGTACATGACTGAATGAATATTTGCTTGCTAAGACAAGAGAAAGATTAGAAATTCTTAAGTAACTTAGTAGACTTGTAACTTAAGTAGCTAAGTAGACCTGTGGAATTGATTTCTCTATGTATTATATCCATGCTAGAATTAAATTTAAAAATACCCTAACAAAATATACTTTTCTGTTTTTTTCAGATCTGTTTTCTCCTTTAGTTTCAGCCTGTTGTGGCACACTTAAAGCCAATTTTCATAGACCTTGTTTAAGTTAATTGACCTTGTGGAATTTTCCACTGGCTTCAGATTGTAGCACTCAACACCTCCAAAATGCAGGCTCTGAGGGTCTTGCCTGAATTAAGTCATCTTCAACAGTCAGGCATGCAAACCCCCTCATATAAAAGGATAGGATTTTAAATGGATGGAGTTAACGAGAAGAATAACCATCAGTGATCAAGTTTCTCCATTTTCTTAAGTGCCAATAACAGCAAAAAATCCTGAAATCCCAGGATATCAGAGAGTGAAGAATTTCTCTAAGGAGCTGTAGACCTTGCTGGAAGCACCATCATAAACAAATGGGAGGTAGACAGGTTTGTGGAAGCAAGGCTGGGGTTTTGCTTTAGTCTAGAGAACAAATCCAGAAAGCACTGTATCCTGAACCTCTGGGGTTCGCAATTCCACAAACACTTAAACTCCTCAAAGGTGTCTTTTCTGACACAGCTTTGGCCATGAGATCTGAGCTGTGTGGTTTTCCCTCTGTGTTGAACTCAGAAAGTAAAGAATCCAAAAGATAGGGGCACCTGAAAAATTCGCATCGGATTTCTCTGAACACCACCTTTGCACAAGAGGTCTGTATACTAATAATTCACTTTGTAGTAAGACAATCTTTATTAAGGTCAAAATAACGCTGGATAAAAATATAAATCTTTCTTATGGTGAAGAATAATGTCAAGCAGGGGAATAAATATAACCTGACACATAAATTACAATCACAATATATGTATAAAATCAGCAATACAATATGATTTATGAGTACAGCCTGTGATCCAAGATGCTGGTAGGTCCAACAAGCACATACAATTATAATAAAGCCAGGTTTTCTAGAGTGGTCTATTTGGAAAACATATGTTATTATTAGGTTGCTAGTGTATTCACTGGATGTAAATCAATCTCTTCACTCTATGTGCTGACAGTGGCAGCTCTGGACATGATAAAATTTTATGACATCAGAACATCAGCATTCCCACCTGCAGTCTTCATTTATTATTTGTATGTTTGGGGTTTTGACCAAGACTCCCAAAAATGGTAACTTTCTGCTGTCTCAGTGTGGCCTTCCCCTTATATTATATAGCTTTTTCTTTTAGCTCTCACTCTGTTGATTCTTGCCCTTTTGCCTGTCATTAACTTTCCTTCTATATCAGACAAAATCACAGCCAGGTTCCATAGACTTTTACTCCTTTTTTTTCATTAATGACCAGAGAGGTTATGAAGCTGTTAGCTGATGAGGAAGCATGTAGCCCTGCTATTTTACCACAATGACACCTGGAGTCCAAGGTGGGATTGGATGGGGCTTTGAACAACCTGGTTTAGTGGAAGGTGTCTCTGACCATGGCTGAGGGAGGTTAGAGTCTTTAGGGTCCTTAGAGCCCAAACCAGCCTATGATTATGCAGAATATTATTCCATCAAGTCGATATTCTATGTTAGGCTTGAGAATGACTTTGGGGAAGCCCTGTGACAACAGTCATCCAAGGCAATGATGCAAATTACTCCTTGGAGGTTTTTCTTTCAGCGGGGCACAAACACAGCAAGGGCTGAAGTTTAGCCTGTTCTGACGACCCATTTTGCCATGATAAATGTCCTTGGCTTGCTTGAGTCATGAAGTTTTGGCAGAGGGGTTGTGATAAGGTGTGGGAACTGTGTGGAAATCTCTTTGTGTCTCGTTTTTATAGTTTGAGTTTGCAGGCAAACCACAAAACACATCAGTTAGAAAGATGAAGCAATTTAGCTATCGTTGGGTTCAATCTAATCTGTACTAGAGTTTCTTAAGTGGTTCTGAATTCTTGCCCAGGGCCTGCAAGTGAACCAACTCTGTGTACAGTTCAGGGGGAAAGTCATGTCACCAGTGTCACTCCAGTGTGGTGCAGAGGGCAAATAAGACAAGAGAGCCTGCAGCAATGTCCAGGTAGTGATGAAGGTACTGGGTTTGTGCTCATGATTCTCAGTGAGTTCATTAATTCAAACTGGAAAAGAAATAAATTAGAAAGGTCAGCCAGTATTACTACTTTGTTTATTGCCCATGCCTCTGGAGTTCTGTTATTGTCTTCATGTGTTATGGTGAATGAACTCAGTAAATGACTTATGTCGTGCCCTAATTAGTGCTGCCAAAGGAGGCTAATTTAATTAAATTAAAAGAGAAAGACATAAAGGGGATGCATCCTTCTCTAATTCAGAACAGTTATGATTTCCATTCATAAGGTTTGGAATGGTTTACAATTCTATGCTTTCATTTTGAAGTTCTGGACAATATCAAAAGTCAAATATAAAAGCCACTTTCTCATCCAAATAGACCCCCATCTCAGCTTCCAATTGCACATCAAAAGATCCCATAATTTCCTCTCAAAAAAAATTAAGGTCTTAGGTGTAGAAAACATTCTTTCCCCTCCTTGTGTCCCCGTAATCCCTTCACTGCCTGCTCTACTGATGGTTTCACTGCCCTCCCTGTACCTGGACCAGCTCAGCAGGGCAGGACAAACTGCAGCAGCTCACATGTGGGGGGCTTGATCAGTGACCTGTGGACTTCATCTGCTTTGTTTTGATCCTTTTAATTTTGTTAGAGGCTGTAGTGGATCTCTATCTCATTATTTTATGGGAGTTGATTTTTGTATTTCCTCTAAAGTTTCACCAAGAAATATGTGAAAACAGCATGAATGAAGCTGTAGATTGAGCAAACTGATAAAGAAAACCCTTACATTACCTCAAAAAACTTTATTTTCTGCCCCACTCACCCTTTTTTCTTGTTTCATCAAATAAAATAATTTATTTCTTTCTTCCTTGTTCCTATTTTGGAGTGCTTTTGATTATCCTTTTTAAAGGGAATCTGTTTATCATGCTCTGAAGGTTGCAGTTGGACTTAAGCAGCTTACCCTGCAGAATGAAATGTAAAGTGAGGGTTTTTTTCAGTACATAGACAAGTATTTTATATACTGTGATTTTGGTGGGAGGTTATTTTTTTGAAACAGCCATAAAGTGACTGTGTTGTGACCGGAAATTATTTCTAGAAGTCAACTACTAGGTAATTTCTCCCTCCTGCTCTCATTTATATTTTCTTTATAAGGTTAGTGAAATTAATACTGCTGAAATAACATATTTTTGGCTTCACTAATAGGAACATAAGAACAAATTAACTGAAGGTCGGTGAAGTTTCACTGTGTTACCCATGGTTCTGTCAATCTTTCTAGTCTTTGGGTTTCTTTAATTCCACTGTGGATATTGCGATTTTCTTTACCTTATATTTAAATCTTTCAGCAACACAAGCTGAAGGCATGGGTTCAAAACTTTGAGTTCACTCTGAAAAAGGACATCTTGTTTCCATCTTTCTTTTCCTTTCTAATGATGATGACCTCACTAATTTTCTGTAGCTGAAAACCACATTTGTGACTACCAATCAGTCACAGGCTTTAGGCCAAGTGTCACTCACATCTTCAGACTTCTACACCACTAATGATCCCTAAAATCCCCCTGGGGTTACAATATTTGCACCTTCACAACTAGATAGCTAAGGAAAACCGAAGCAGGCAAAGCCTGCTGAATTATTTTGGCATTTAAACAACTTTCCTGCGCTGAGAATGCAGGCATATCAGTTCCACTCAGGAGAAAGTCAGTAATGAAGTCGTCAGTCTTGTGTCAGGGCAATGCTCTAAGCTGTCAAAATGCTGTCTGGTGTCTCTTGCTCCTCTCTGTTTTCCTTTGTCACTGCTCCTTTTTGTCCTCCAGTTTCCTTTCCACTCTGATGGTCAGGACAACTCAAAGTAAAGGCTGTTTTGGAGACTCCATTTGTGCTACTGAGAGGTTTGACATCTTCCATCATCACAGACATTGAACTGGATGGATAAAAACATGATCACAGAGCAGAGAGAAGAAAGGGAAAATCGCTTGGAAGATTTGTGCATCTAACAGGGACAAAAGACTTGCATGCTATCCATAATTCTCATTTAGCCTCCTATGATATTTTATAATGCACAAAGGCACAGATGAAACTATCACTACCCACATGATCTTTTTTTTTTAACAAAGAAAAGCAGCACATTTGCATGCAACTTTACCTAATCTTCTGTTAGAGATTTCTAAGGAGCTAATTAAAATTAACAAGAAAATAGAAAATAGAGTGCCAAGATTTTTTGAAAACTAGGAGGAATCTTAACTAAAGGAATTTTCAGTCACTCTGGAGTCATTTAACAGCAGCAAAAACAATTCTGTTTGGTAATTTTTAGACTTGGAGAGTTACTGTGCTTTGGGAGATGAGAAGCAAAGGAAATGACAAAATCATTTGCTTAAAATTATGCTAAAATATGTGAGCAAGTTTTGAAATGGGGAAGACTCACTTTCTACTTGCCATCTCCATTGTGACTGCCTAGATCCTAGATATTGTCTTCTGAGAAGGAAACAAAATCCACATGCTTACCATAGCAAAAAAAAAAAAAAAAAAAATTGACACAGACAGATACTTTGCTGTTTTCATTATATCATTAAATCAATTTAGAGCTGCTGCAACCGCTTTTGCCCAGGGAAGGATGTATTTCTCTGCAAGTCTTTTTTCCTAGCTTTATTAAACTGTGAATACAAGAATCATGCATGACCTGCAAAGGATATAAGGTCAGCTGGGTTACATCACTTTTGGTATGTGAACCAGCTGTCAAAAATGCAATAACAGTACACTCTGGGAGATTATGGAGCTGGAGAACCCTAACATGGGCAAAGCACAGAGAGTGATTTTTCAAGGAGGTGTGTGCTGTCATCGACGTCGCAGAGTAAAGCAACTAAATTCCTTCAGTGGCTTTTGAAAACATACCGTGTAGCAGCAAGACACATGCAACCTTCTTAATTTAGCCTTTTCATTTTAAAAATGTCAACTTTTGTAGGAAGTTTTTGATGCTTTCAGCTTGGTAAGTAACTGAGTCCTGGTACACAAATTCTCAGTGCTTTTCAGGTCGCACTAAGCACTGTCTAAACTATTCAGAAGTCTGTATTACTTCTGCCACTCTAACACTAACACACACAGTCAACATCTCACTGCTAGTTTACCCAAAGGCTGTAACAATTTGTGATGCATCTGCAAACTATTTTGATCAATCATACAAACCCCATGTAAATTAATAAAATTCCTCCTTAATTCTTAACGATTCAGTGTAGTAATAACAATAATAATTATAGCAAAGTGGAGAGTTCAGTGAAAATTTGGTGTGAAAATAGATAGTAGATGCATTAGTTAGTCCAGAACAAGAAAGGCTTTTAGGGTCTTGTCACTGGCCTGTTCTACAATGTCACACATTTATCTTCACTGAGGGAAGTGCTCCAAGTGGGTGCTGGAACTTCAAGATGACTTTTCAGAGTTCTGTGTAAATTTTTGCAATTTGATTTTTGCTACACATTAACTATTGTTTCAGAATGGGTGGTGTTACTTCTGCCCTGAATCACCCATTTGAAATGGGGCTTGAATTTCCTGATTTGCAATCTGCTTCACCAAGCTGTTGTTTTCTGACACTCTTCTTGCAAATACAGCAACAGCAAAGACACTGAACAGCATATCTTAAAGTGTTATGCAGCCTCTATTAAAATCCTGATCCTTAGGGCAGTGCGTTTTCTGTACACACACATGTATCTCACTAGCAGCTGTTCCCAGCTATATTGAAGTCTCTTTATTTTCAGGTTTTTCCAACTGCTTTCCCATGCCTTCCTTTTTTTTCCCTACTGACAACCATGTCACATAAAAATGTTGTCAGATTAGCTTCTAATGGCTTTGAAATGTATCATAAGAATGGAAAAAAAAAAAAAGAAAAACATTTCAAGAGACTGGCTTGTTTCTTGTGTTAGTCTGGTATTTTTGGCAAACAAGTTACGAAAAAAACTGACCATGAATCTTTCAATTTTTGTTGTGTGAATGACAAAATACAAACCTCTACAAGAAGCACATAATTTTTGAAAAAAATATTTCTGCTACAAAATGGAGATAGAAAACTGTGTGTAGGTAGAGGTCCGTATAACAGACTAAATTTTTAATATGAAAAATGTGCAACATGTGCAACTTTATCAGAGTATTCAGTTTAGAAATTGCATAAATCAATAAATGAACATTGTTACCCCACTAATGATTTTTTGCTACAAATGCAGCAGCAGGAAGGGAAATGCCAACTACTTTACCAACATCAATATGTTAGAAAATTCAGGAGCAGCAATGAATGAATAATAGTAAAACATAAAGGCATTAGTCATACCAACTACCTTGTAAACACCATGTAGAATCAATTGCTGGAAACTCTTTGGTAAATACTGTAAACAAGAAATGCATTTGCAGAAATTAAACTGACTTACTGGTGGAAAGACATGCTACATTTGTAGGTATTCCTTTCAAAGGACCATTCAACCAGCTGTGCCCTGTACAAATTCAATACTAGCATATATCACTAATGTGCACATATAACAATGAGGTGTACTCTGGGGGAAAATGAAGTTTTATAAAATATTTGTAATTCAGTTTTCTTTGTCAAAGCACTAAATGTGATTCATTCATTTTAAGCTCCTGCTCTTTGCTAGAAACATTTGGATTATTTCAGCTTATTTCCCATCAGCAGTGATATTAAGATCAGGATTTGTGAGACTGTAAATAGTACCTGAGAAAAGTAAATGCAATGGCAGATGAACTAATTTTACTGTGCAGAAATTCTGTATTAGAAGATTTTGGAGTAAAGATCCAAATATCAGAAAACAGATTGCTATTACTGTATGAGTAAGACAGAAAATATAGCCAGATAATAGTGCTGCTTATCACGAAAAATCAAGATGGATTTGAGAAACTCAAGATAGATAGTTTCACCACAGAACAGTGGAGATTTTTTTCCAAGTACTTTCAAACGTACTTTCCTCACAAACTGGATTATGCTTCTCTTACTTTTGTCTTATTCTTTCTGTTTGCTCTCTCTTCCATAATCACAGAATCTCTACTTTCTTTAGTGTCACTTTTCCAGCATTTGCAATATATTATCATGTCCCCTCATTAATCATCACCTAGGCATAAAGCACTGGTAGTATTTCAGGAATGTCCAAAGTTTCTTACTGTAGGAATACTCCCAGCTTCTTTCACCAAGAGAAAAACTTCAGGCCTTAACTCTGGGTTTGGCTTCCAAATCCTCTTGCCTCGTGGCAGCTTTCAAAAGTGCAAATACCTATGGTAAATATTTCAGTATTTCAGTAGTGCAAACATCTATCGTAAATACCACCATCATTATTCATAATGATAAAAGATTGAAGTCTTTAATAGAGATGTTTCAGACTGGCCTTCAAATTACAGGCCTCTGACAGTATTTTTCAGCAGACAATAAATCCAGTGAAATACATGAGATTTTGTTGTACAGTGAGAATTTAGTGTCCAATTATGAGAAATTGGGAAAAGTACAGCACGTTAAAGCAATTAAAAGTTTTTGCACAGGATTTCGATTTTATGAATTCCACCAATATTTGAAACAACCATCAAGGAAGAAGTAGAAAAAAGATTGCATTATCCTGGAAATGACACAGAGGTGAGCTGAAGAAAACTTTTGAGGTTTCTTATCTAGGTAATGTGAGACACATGGCCGAGATACAGTCCCCAAGTTCCCAATGGAGGCCTGATCTAGTGTCTGTGTGTGTGTATCTCTTGCATCTGAGTGCCTCAGCAGCAGGAATGTGTTGATCTTCAAAGTTCCTGTGAAGAAGAGGAGTATTACTGCTGCTTTTTACAGGGGGGATAGTGGGGCAGAGAACACAGTGGCTCCTGGTTCACAAACTCTGCCAGTGATGGAAAAGCATCAGTCCTTCCTTCCTTCCTCTCATCCCACACCATCATTACCCCTTTCTCTGTTCCAGCAGAAGCATTCATGCCACCATCAATCCAATCCTGAAATGGAGAGGTTCCTGTGTTAAAAATGAAATATTTTCTTTTCTTGTGGAGGGAAAGACAGCTGAAACAGACCTAGCACTTGCATGCCCTGCCTCATGTACTGGTGTAGCACCTCTGCTGACTGAATGTTTCTTTTGGTGGCAGCTCTAGACCTCCTTAGCACAGAAAATCCTGTGCTAAATCCTGTGTGAGACTCGAGTGTGATTTGTGCAAAGATGACTCTGGTAAAGCAAGGAAGCTGCAGCTGCAGGTCCCAAACTTCAGGCAGTAACTAATGGCTGCATTAGCCTTCTGTTCAGTGCTGAGCTGGGAATTACCCTAACTTAAAAGTATAAGTTTCTAGAGCTACAAAGCCTCCAGCAGTAGCCAGCAAAAATTTATTAAGCACATAGGTAATATGAGTAATCTTATTAACATCCTTCCAGGACTAACTCTCATATTACTGAAATTACTCTATGCCAGTAATATTTAAACAAAGATCTTTAGCTGATCCATCTTTTCTTTTGTTTGTGAAAATAAAATAAAATTTAAAAAAACACCCGAAAGGACAAAGGGGAAAATAGAGTGCATTATAGGAATTGTCACTAGAACAGTTTAAAAATAATTGAATGTGTAGCTGTGAGTGTAGCCCACAATGTAAAGTAGCAGCAGGTATAATATTTCTTCTCTCTAGGGAAGATAGAAGGGTGGGCTGGAATGAAGGCAGTACATACCTGCCAGCATTTTGTTGGCACATACATATACAGAAACATCTTTTCCGTCTTATCCTGAAACTGTGGGCATTTGGGAAGAGTGACTTGGCCATATAACAGCCAACAGTATGTCTTCAGAGTGCAGTTATTTTTTGACTCTTATTTCAGCTCTGCATTTTGCTCCGTTTGTCATGCCCACACACAGACTCTGATGCTGTCAGTCTCTGAAGGATGATGAAGCTGGAAAGAGAAGTTAGAGACAGCTTTTCACCTTCATTCGGTGTTCTCATTTTCCTTGTTTCCTGATGAGGACCTAGCTCACAGGAACAGAGGTTTTTCAGAAACAGCTAGACCTTGTAAAGGCATCACATTTGTTCCTTGGTTGTCGGCAAGCGACCTTAAGCTAGAGGACCCCTCTCCAAGGCCATGCCATGGGCATTACTAACCACTCTCTGTTGCTACAGATCCAGACAATGTTCATTGATTATTTCATTATTATTTAATTGAAAATTTTCTTGAAATTATTACGCTTGGGCTATGTAATTCAGCTATTCAAAGGTGCTCAGGGTCTGAGACCAAATTACTTAGATTTGAGACAACTGCATGTACTGCAGAGAGAAAGGACTAGGTGAGATGCCCTGTGAAGGACAACAGAAATACCCAAGGGAGCACCAAGCTAAAGAGGATTCATTACCCCAAAATAGCTTGGCAGTCTGGCTCCTTGCACCTCATCTCAGTAAAAGCTGGTGCTCAAAGCTGAGGGTCAATATATGACCTGACTCTGCAGTGAAGACATGCTTAATGGGGCTATTACATTTTCCACATAAGGGAAATCCACCACTATTTATATCCAGCTTAGTACTTCGGATTCAGGCAGAATACTTCTGAAACTACATCCATCCAATATTAATAGCATCTGTCTCGCAGATTAACTATCACATTGTGTTTTTATTTAAACATCATCACTGAGCAATCACTCACTAAATTATTTAAAGGAAACAACAAAAAATTGTTTTAAGGTCACAAGGAGGATGTCAGTGAGCCAATATTACTAAGCATTTTAAAACCTGGAAGATTTCATTTTAAGGAAGTGTAATAATGCCTTTCTTTGGCATATGTAATTCTATATTTTATATTTATGAAGATGGACATTTCTGAAGTGTTTAATGAGCAGCAATATAGTTCCTCAGTTAAAATGTAGAGCCTTATACTATTTTTAATATTATCCAGTAAGTAACTCAGTGCCATATGCTTCTGTAGTTTTACTGCCAAAGAATGCAGCAAGTTGCTCTGGAGGCTGCCTCCACACCCCAGCCAAAACCATGTTTGTGGTACAGACCTATTGATGTCCTACTAGTGTGGAACTTAAAAATGGCCCCACAGAGGAGTTATGCAGAAGTTCTGTTAACTCCATTGAACAGGATGTGGCTTGGACCCATGTATGGAATTGGAGCAAAGCTTAAATACTAGACATGCTACACTGGAAAAAGACAGTACAATCTTGCAAACAGTGAGGTGCTTACTCCTCTGGGTTGCCAGATGACCTCTGCTCCCCCAAGCATAAGCCACATTCTTAACTTTCATGCACCACCTCAGGGTATATTAAATATTTCAGACTGGGAAATGGTGAGAGAGCCAGTCCACTTCTAATTCCTGCTGCCTTCCTCTCATCTTGGAAGGTATACGTGACTGAGTAGAAATATATGCATGAAGATTAGAGAATGGGAAAAGAAAAAAAGAAATTATCATCAACAATAAAGCATGAACATGAACATAAATTGAAGAGATCTGTTGGTTGCACACATGCCTTTATTTCATTGTCCTGCTGTGCATTATTTTGGCTATTTAGTACAATGTTTACCTGTTATATTCAGAATGCAAATCTTTACTTTTTAATTGTTTGTCATACTTGCTCAAGATTAAGCTCTCATTTTGCACTGACTGGACTGCTTCCATAAGTTCTAACAAATAAACACTTGTATTCCCATCTTATTTTTTAACACCATGCAGAATAGTTCTGTTGTCTGGTAATCATGAGGATATGCAAAAAATTCCAGTGTTTTATTCAGCATGTGGGTACCCACTGATCACCCCAGCCCACTCCCATCCACTGATGGGAGCCCAAATAATCTGAAAACCAGACCCCAAGATCCGTACCAGGGTCTCCTTAAGGTGCAGTTCCCATGGCACTCTCATCCTGTGAGGATTGCAAAAAATGAAGAGGCTCATTAGAACGAGAAATTGCTACATTTCTAGAACAGTTAATTTTGTTGTAGTAGTGCTGATTTGATGGTAAAAACATGATGTGATGACTCTGAGCTTAAAACCTCGTGGTCTTTTTCTGGCTGCAACAGCTGGTCTGTAAAAAGACAGATACTCTCTGTAGACTTTGTTTTGCTAAATGAAGAGAGACAAAACTATTTTCTCCCCTTTCCACAAAGCAGCTGAACCTCCTGTGCTTAATATGACAGAAAACAACAATTAAAATAAAATTTACCTCACACATACTCCAGTCATAGCCTATTCGGATATTTTCTATACAATTTAATATTTTCAGCCTAAAAAAAAAGAATGGTTGAGAAGGGATATAAAGGGAAACAAAGGAGCAACAAATCTGTAACAGATGTTAGGAAGCACTCCCAGCACAGGAGAGCTGATGTGCTGAAAAGCTACCTGGGGGCAGGACATTAAAGACACCTCTCAAGAAAGCCTGTGAGGAAGAGCAGAACAAAGGAGGAAGGCTTGCTTCAGATACCTCCTTGTCCTCTACACCTCTCATGCCACCACCTCAGGGAGTTCTGCTTTTGTTACACAGCAGGATTCCGTGGCCCATTCAAGCCCACTCCAAATAGAAGCAAAAACGTGAGGAAGAAATCTTGAGTGAATTTCAGGTTAAAAGAGTAAGAGGGAGTAAAATCACTGTTGTGTTCTTTTGCCTCCAACAGAAATAAGCAAGTTTTACCTAGGACACGACTCTAAGGAGATTAAAATCCACCCAGTATCCATTCATGCCATTAGTACTTTGTTCATGAAACAGCTAATTTTCACAATCTGGAAGATGACAGGAAATTAATTTTTAACAAGTCTTGATGACCATGTTGGTAGCTACACAATTTATAGTGAACATTTTAAGAATGTCTCTAAAAATAACAAAATTACTGTCAGTCGAATAGAGCACCCACTGTGATTAACCCCGCTTAGACTGCTAAGTTATTCCTTAATGATTAATATTTAAAGTATCCTACAAAGTACTCTACAATCATTGGCATCATCCCTCAAAACGGTGAGAAAGATGGGCATAGCACAAGGGAAAATTAGTCAAAAAGTAACAAGGATTTCTTTGTCAGAGACCTCAGCACTCCGTTCTCAATTCCCACACCCAGTCCTGTATTCCTGGATGCAGTCCTCATCTCCCACCCCCAGTTTGTTATGGTTACTTTGTCAAAGAGGATATTTGCATATTTCTGTGTCTTTTTAAATGTGGACAGAAGCCCACAGGGGAATTATTCCTTCAGGAAACCAGAGGGTTTGTACTGAATGATATCAGGGGAGAATTTTCAATTCTCCAGGCTCCTAAATCCTGTGGAGGCTCTGCAGAGTCTGTTTGTCGATGCTCATGGGACATGTGCCAAGAACAGCACTGATGAGGAGCCAGGAGGTAAGCTCTGCATTGCTGAGTTAGTCTAAATAATGAAGCCTGAACTACACCACAGCACCTGTGGCACACAAGTAGCTAAAAGGCAGGGCTTTAGCAGCTGTTCTTGATCATCAGATCCAGAAGCCAAAACTCAGGCAACTCCAATCTACTGGCATTTCTAGAGCAGCAGGTTCTAGTCCATCCTCACAGGTAAGTACCAGGAAACCTGTTTGGGATGTGGTTTTAAACAGTTCCTGTCCAGATTTTTTTTGGCATCTCTTCATGGGACAAGGAAAATATACAGAACTACTCACCACCTCCTCCTTCAGGAAGACTTGTTGAGTATGTCACCTGCCATTGATAAAGGAGTAACTCAAGGAAGGAGCTGCTTTGACCAGCAGAGCTGGGTATCCCTTTTGCAATGGCTTCTTTCTGCTCAGTAGATGGGCTCGTGTTTCCATTACAGACACATAAAGTTTTATTTCTTTCTGACCCAGAAATACTCTTGTCTAAACTACAAAATTCTGTGCTACGGAAGAAATGCAGCATCAGAATTCCAAGCCAAAATATTCCACGTCCACTAGGAAACCCAGTTATTTTCTTCTTGAGCTCAGCCCACTTAAGCAAAATGTTTGCATTGCACACAAATCAACAAGAGCCAACATGCTTAGAAATCAGAGCAGTTGTATCAAACCCTTCTGCATGTCCTTCCTTTTTGAGTGTCACTGCAATGAAAATCCTTTGCAGCTGTCATGTGAGTGGATGACACAAATGATGCCTGGAAAGGATATGCTTTACTTATGAAATGGTCATTTTTTTGGTGACAGATGACACACATATTGCCAGTCAAATAACAAGGGTTTGTTAAGGCAGGCTATGCATATACATTTTGTAATCCCACTTCAGGGACTAAGTTCTGGATAACAAAATAAGAAAGCTCATAATTTCTAAAAGCAACTCTCTTCATATTAGGAGAATTCTTAATGAAGATACTGTGTGTGCTGCTGCTGGCACTTTGGTGATGTGTGTTCAGACTAACTTCTTCCTACCTCTTTCAAACTCTTCCTTCTGGTAGCTCATGGGCCTTTGAAATCTTGTACAAGTTCCTACATCTTTGGTGTTACCAGTTTTCTTTGAGGGTTTGTCTTCTGAGCCAACATATGCTGACTTGTGGGGCAGTAAGAGGTTAGGGGGCCACAATTCTTTACAGGGATACGTTTTACTGTTGTCACAGTGTAGCCAGTAAATACCACGATCATCACATACTCTGCTCTTCAGGCCAATCTGTCCTGCTCTTTGGAGACATGCTTTGATTGGGATTTGCTGCTGCCTCCATCTGTCAGGTGTTTTCCTGTAAAGTCTCTCTGTGGTTCACATGCTTTGCTTCCTCACCACACGGAGCAGCTCAAAACTCTGGTCTTGCCACTTTTCACCAGGAGCCTCCTGTTACACTGCCATTGCCTTGGACTTACGTTCACCATTTGTCCTTAGTCTCGGCTGCCTGGAGGACTTGAATCTGGCTGATTTCAGCACATTCAGCATGGCTGCTTGGTGACTACGCTAGGTCACCATATAACAGAATCATTTAGGTTGGAAAATACCTCTAAAATCATCAAGTTCAATCATTAACTTAACAGTGCTATATTCAACACTAAACCATGTCCCCAAATTCCACATCCACTCGTCTCTGGGACACTCCCAGGGATGGTGATTCCACCGCTTCCCTGTGCAGCCTTTTCCAGTGCTTAACCACTCTTTCAGTGAAAATTTTTTTTTGGATATTCAATCTAAACTTTCCCTGGTGCAACTTGAGACTGTTTCCTCTTGTCCTGTGACTCATTACTTGGGAGAGGCTGACCCTCACCTGGATACAACCTCCTTTCAAGGGAGTTGCACAGAGCAATAAGGCCCCCTCAAGCCTCCTTTTCTCCAGGATAAATACCCCCAGCTCCCTCAGCTCTCCTCAAAAGACTTGTGCTCCTGACCCTTCCCCAGCTCCATTGCTCTTCTCTGGACTTGCTCTAATGCCTCAATGTCTTGCATGTAGTGAGGGGTCCAAAACTGAGCACAGGATTAGAGAAGCATCCTACCAGTCTCTTGGGGTGAACACTGGCTTTTCTCTGTTTTTCCGTGGGGGTCAGGAAAGCTGGCTTGAGATCAAACCAGAGCTGGACTTTGATGATCCTTGTGGATCCCTTCCAACTCAGGATATTCTGTGGTTCTATGAAACTGCCCTCGCTGATGAATTTTTTTAAGCAGTCAGTAATGTAGTGTAACCCATTATGAGAAGCATTTGGTTTCCTTACCCCAGGTCTCGCTTGTTTTACAGATAGTTTAACTTCCAGACATTGAAGTGGTAAGTGGCTACAAATGTGCAGCCCTTCCCCCTGAAAGTGAGCCGTGAGGATCTGTGCAGGGCATGGCAATCGTTCTGAGAAATGGATATGGACAGAAGGATTTACCCCAAGATGGAATTATGTCCTCTATGCCAACACACATAAGTTAAAGTTGTCACTCTAGCATGGTTCATGAAAATGTGTTAGAGAGAGGAAGATCCAAATTCCACTGTCATAAAATATATGCATGTAAGCTAGATTTAGGCCAGTTCTTTATGAAAAACAGTGAAAAACTGTGGAATAACTGTGGAAAATACAATTTATTCACAATGCCGAGAATGAATAGGGTTTCCAGAGTTCCCTTGCTACCTAAATCAAGGCTGCTGTCTAACCACAAATTAATTACTGTTTTCAGTATGTCCCAAACTCCATCAAGTTGCCTGTAAATATAGTGAATGGGGAAGAAGGATGTGAGAGTGAATGGAACAAGCTCTAAATAAACAAAAATTAAGCATGCCAATAAGACTACCAAAGTAAAAAACAAATTAACATGCAATGTCCTAAATCTGCTCTCTTGAGCAGGTTGATCAGTGATCTCCAGTTTTTCATGTTCAGTGCCACATGGTGTGTGTAAGCCATGACAAGACTCTGAGGAATCAGGGAAGCTGGAGTCTGGCTGGCATATAAAATCATTCCTGAAGTGCCACTGCCTGTGACATGAGGGATCGTTCCAATGTTTTTCCTTGCCTCCAGGACCTTTTTCTGACAGGTGCAGCAGATGAACTTCTCTTACAGCCTTCCTTGCGAGCATGAGACCAGCCCTCTGCCAGTCTGGGCTGCCAGATGACACCGGAAGGTGGCTTTGCTCTTACTCACAGGACTCGTGGCATTCTTGTGAATGAGCAGCAGGGCTCTCCTCTTGTGCAGAAGGAACGGCTGAATGCTCTGATTCACTGTCACTGTGGGACCAGGAACATGAAAAGCACGAGCTGCCCAGTCTTCCTCTGTCCTGACACATGAACTCCACAGTGTCCTCTGGACTGAGAACCACCCTGAATTGCCAGGCAAAATGCTATAGCTGGCACTGGAAATCTGTTGCATCTCTGGAGTCGATTATGTGGCCCAAATTCTGCAGTGACCTGACTGATTCAAATAGCAGGGGAGGAATAGCCCCAGCTCAAATTGTATCTCTCATGGGGGTAGGCACAGGGGCTGCTGAGCCAGGTCGGCCAGGGCAGTGTGTCATCGGGAGCCAGCACCAGCCTGCAGGACTGTCACTCCTCTGCCCCCCACCAGTTCCCAACCTTCATCCCAGAGAGAGGCAGAAATTGCTCTGGTCTCTGGGAGCTAAGGCAGCTAAGTCACGCTGTGGAAAGCAGGCTTAGGTAAATAATGGTACATGGAAATGCTCCACAGTTCAGCTGTTTAAAAGGTTGAAATAAAGGCGTCAAGGCTGTGTAAGGACAGATAATAGCACTCCTCAATAGGTCGTGTGGCTGGTTTAATGAATGGTTTATCTGTTCATCAGTTTCTGTTAGTTGCTGGAGTTGTGACTTTAAAAAAATACGTACAAAGTGTTGACAACTATTTTGTCACTTGCTTTTTCAACAAAGACCTAAAAGCAAGGATTTTTTTTGAAAAGAGGGGAACATACTGAAAATTCATTAGGTGAGTTTTCTTAGAAGTCACTTGCACCAGAATCAGAAAAGGAAGGAAAACTACCTACATTTTCTGCTAGGAATAATACTAGTAATAATAGGAATAATAATAATACCAAACTACAGAAAAAATCAAGGAAGAAGGGTTTGGTCCTCAGCAGACTAAAACCCATTCTTGTGGTTGCAATTATAGGGAAATAATGCACACACACACAAAAAAATCTTTCATCACAGCCTCAGCACATCTTGGATGTGAGAAACAACATTTGTTATTTAAATGTTTTGCAGCATTTTACAGATGTAGGGGCTTATTTTCCCTTGTCCTTCCTGAGAGCGTTCTGAGTTAAAATAATGGCTCATTATTTGGGAAGAAAAGCACTCCTGAAGAGTGTTTTCTTTTTTTTTATTTTGCTCATGAATTACTGATGGAAATGAACAGCTGACAAATCAAGTCACCCTGGTAGTTGGGGGTTAAAAAATGCTTTCAAGATCTGCTTATGTGTCTTTATAAAGGGAGTGGCTTCTCTCCACTGTTGTATACCAACCTTAGTTCAGTCTTTATCAACTGCATTTGTCCTTTATGATGCATCTGCACTGAAAAAAATAATTACTGAAAAGCAAAAACTATTGAGTGATCTGGTTATAACTTTTTTTTAACTGTTTAAACATGACTTCTTACCATAGCGTGGGCCAGAGCTAACCTGGTTGTAGCTTTGAGGATATAATTGAAGGTCTTTTCCACAGTAAAATACTGAATTTATGCCTTATTCATACTATGGAAATAGCAGCTGCATTAACATGTGTGGGTATTATTGTTTAAAGACCAAACAGATTCAATTCATGTGCTAGATGCAATGCAATTTTTAGGTAACACAAGCCTACAGCTTTTGTCATATATATATGTATATATATAATATATATTCAAATATATGACAATATTTGATGCTGATGGTATATATTTGCAGTTGGTTTCAGTAGGAGTTCATTTTGAAGGACCACAAAGGAGCAATAGTGAGACACTGAATTCACCTGAAGGTAAACTAATACCATACAAATACATCTTTTTCTTTTTCCCCCTACAGCTGAAATTCAATAGACTCCTCATTAGCAGATATTAAGAACTGTTACAAAGGATGCAATCCTCTGGCAAGGCTGGCAATTGTGCAGTTGAGCCATCAAATAGCACTGAAACAGGTCATTTCTAGCAGAAGTGTGGATCAGAGACAAACTTTGTTGTGACAAAGGATTTAATGCTTTGAAGTGTCTCATCTCCCCCTTCCCAAAAATGAACATGAAATTTAAATGAACACAAATTCACTGCTATTAATGCCAAGCTAGATTTGTAAAAATTCTGAAAGTTTTTTTTTTGTTTTTAGCCTTTGCATTTATCACAAGTTTCTATTTCCCATGGTGAGATTTAGTCCTTCTGCTATAAAATAAGATACCATGGGAAGGAAAGAGNAAAGAAAGAAAGAAAGAAAGAAAGAAAGAAAGAAAGAAAGAAAGAAAGAAAGAAAGAAAGAAAGAAAGAAAGAAAGAAAGAAAGAAAGAAAGAAAGAAAGAAAGAAAGAAAGAAAGAAAGAAAGAAAGAAAGAAAGAAAGAAAGAAAGAAAGAAAGAAAGAAAGAAAGAAAGAAAGAAAGAAAGAAAGAAAGAAAGAAAGAAAGAAAGAAAGAAAGAAAGAAAGAAAGAAAGAAAGAAAGAAAGAAAGAAAGAAAGAAAGAAAGAAAGAAAGAAAGAAAGAAAGAAAGAAAGAAAGAAAGAAAGAAAGAAAGAAAGAAAGAAAGAAAGAAAGAAAGAAAGAAAGAAAGAAAGAAAGAAAGAAAGAAAGAAAGAAAGAAAGAAAGAAAGAAAGAAAGAAAGAAAGAAAGAAAGAAAGAAAGAAAGAAAGAAAGAAAGAAAGAAAGAAAGAGTTTCCTGAACTCCTTATAGTATTCCCAGAGGACATCTCAGCATCAACTGGAAACTGGAAAGTTTCACAAGCTGTCCATGGACATCAGAGAGTAAAGGCTCATTTGAGCTGTGGCTTTGGTGAGTCAATCTGCTCACACTTCATCAGGAGTGTCAGGGGATCCTGATAAAATGATAACGATGCTGTGCACTGGGTAGAGGAGAACATAAATAAGCTACTTAATTCCATTTGTTTTAGCATTTCTTTATATCCATATGATCGAATCATATCACACCAGCCCAGTCTTTGTACTCAGAGAGTTCGTCTGAATTGGATTAGGTAATATATTGAAAGCTGTATTTCTTGAAGTGCCTTTGGGTTTTGTGTGTACTTGTGTGTGTGTGCATTATATCTCTGACTGTGTTTTTCTATATGCAGAAAACACTTTAACAATGCTTCTCCCAGTCACTTTGCTAGAAAGCAAGGTCATCCTCTGGGAGTCATTTACTATAAAAGCTTGTGATGAATAGACAAATTTATGTGTAAAAATACAGGAGTATTATGGGAGAGGTATTAGTTACCATTTTATTTTGATGCAACAGACAGCACCAAGTAAGCAGTCGGCAGGCGGAGCACAGCTCTGTGTTAAATCAAAGCTTTGTGATAACTCTTCTTTCCCACTGGAGAGACACTACAGACAGCCACCAGCCCTCACACTGCTCTGAGCTGCTGAGGAGGGGGCAGCACGGGATGCACAGCACATTTCTGAATGCACAGACTGCTGATACAACTTGCTTCAGCTTTGGCAAAGGTATCTGACTTTTTTTGTCTTGCCTAGATGATGAGTGTAAAAGGTAGAATCCAAACTAACCTGAAGAACACCACCCCAGGGAAAGATTGTGTCCTTCAGCACCACGAGTTATGCTCCTCTTGACAAGCATAGCACGGCAGACATGGTGCCCTTACTTCTTACACTGAATAAGCAAGCTCATGTATCTGATGTTCTTTCAGTACATGCTAGTGAATTAATAGTAGTAATTTTGATTTCCTTCTCTTTATTGCTGGCAACTAAGATGCTTCCATACAGTCAGGTGTGATACTCTGTACCCAATGGCTTATAGACCAAATAGGTATCTGCAGAGGCAATACCCTGGACATTGTTTACTACTCTCATTTACTTGGCCTAAGTTTTTTCATGTGTTATTTAATAAATGTATAATATACAACTGCCAAATGTATAATATACAACTGCCTACTGCATGGCTCTGGCCCTTGTCATTGCCACATCCTGGCAAGCTGCTCTTTCCTCCCATGCAGTGCATACCCAAGCAGTGCAGTCAGTGAGGGAACAAGGGTCAGGCATACTGCCCTTGGTCCATGTACTTGGAACTGGCACTGACCTCAGAAAACAGAGGAAAGAAAAATATCGGAAGATTTTTTTCTCACTCCCAGAAACTGTTCCATAATTGTGCAGTTGTTAGATCAGATGCAAAGAGGAATTTTGGGAAACGCAGTTGGGGATACCAGAGAAAATGGGGCCATTCCTTTTGGGTAGCAGCCCATAGTTAGATCAAATTATGCTGATCATGAAACTGTATCCTTAGACAGGAGCCCGCAGCTGCAATTGCAGAGTCCTGGAGCATGCGCAGAGCTACTGGAATATTCTGGAAATGCAACAGGGAAAATTCAGGAGTTCACAGCTGAGCATGTGCAAAGTGAAATGGGTCAAAGGTCTGAAAGTTGGCATCACTGTGGGAGGATTTTCTGAGGAAGCCAAAAATCAGCACACCACTAAGGCGAACAACTTTCTTATGTTTCAAAATCTTCCTCCAAAGCATGGGACAATATATAGGTCAAAAAGAAATACATATTTTGCCTTAAGAATAGCTGAAGAAAAACTGAACTTTTTCACTGCCACTTCCTAGGGACTTATATTTTATAGGGAAAATTTTGTCAGGAGCAATTCAGTTTAGGCAACAGAAGGCTGTGGAGAGAGAAGTGGTAGCCTGTCTACCTGCTTCCAGGTTTCAGATGCCACCTGCCCCATCTGCTGTGGTTTCTGGTTACCACTGGCTCAGCACTCTGAAGCTCCTGGAGGCCAAGAACCTCGATGGGAATAGCACACTACCCTGACAAGTCCTTCCCTTCCCCTTCTGATGATGAGCCAAGACTCACAGCAAATCAGCTTTTGTCAGGTTTTACATGGCAATTCCGTTTTTTCTCTTCTCAGTTCATCATGTCATGCATCTCCATTCATCATCTTCTAAGGCATCAGTCTAATACTATTTTATTGTGAACATGTAGATCCATAGTGATGGCATCATAGAACCAAAGAATGTTTAGGTTGGGAAATGAATGATTGGGAAAAAGTCTTTAAAATTATTGAGTCCAATTGCAAATCTAACACTGCCAAGTCTACCAGCAAACCATGTTGCCAAGTGCCACATCTGCAAGTCTTTTAGATCACTGCAGGGATAGTAACTTAACTACCTCCCTGGACAGTCTGTATCAATGCTTGAAAATCCCTCAAGCAAAGGATCTTTTCCTAATATTCAATCTAAACCTCCCTTGGGACAATTTGAGGCTCTTTCTCTTGTCTCATTGTTTTTTACCTGGGAGAAGAGACCGCCCCCCACCTGGCTATGACACCTTTCAGATAGCTGTGGAGAGTGAAAAAGCTTTCCTCAAGCCTCCTATTCTCCACGCTAAACAACCCCAGCTCCCTTGGGTGCTTCTCACAGNCTGGACAGTCTGTATCAATGCTTGAAAATCCCTCAAGCAAAGGATCTTTTCCTAATATTCAATCTAAACCTCCCTTGGGACAATTTGAGGCTCTTTCTCTTGTCTCATTGTTTTTTACCTGGGAGAAGAGACCGCCCCCCACCTGGCTATGACACCTTTCAGATAGCTGTGGAGAGTGAAAAAGCTTTCCTCAAGCCTCCTATTCTCCACGCTAAACAACCCCAGCTCCCTTGGGTGCTTCTCACAGGACTCGTGCTCCAGACCCTTCACCACCTCCATTGTCCTTCTCTGGACACCCTCCAGCAACTCAATGTGTTCCTCATAGTGAGGGGCCCAGAACTGGACACAGCACTCGAGGTGTGACCTCACCAGTGCCAAGTACAGAGGGACAATCACTGCCCTGGTCCTGCTGGCCACACTATTGATGATACAGGCCAGGATGCCATTGGCCTTCTTGGCCTCCCAGGCACACTGCTGGCTCATGTTCTGTGTGGTTTTCTCATGGGCAACTTTCCAGTCATTCTGCCCAAAGCCTGTAGCCCAGACTCTTATATGTCTATTCACCTAAGTACCATGGTACTGTTATAAATAACTTACCTAGTTCAAGGAAAACAAAAGGCATATCTTTTAAAAGCTGTTTCTCGCTGTAAGGGCTCTGTGCCTGGTCATCACAGAACTCTGGAGCAACACACTGCATGATACAAATCTAGATGAAAAAATAAATAGGCAGCGGGACTGAGGAGTCAAATGCATTGCAAGAACAGTGTGGATAAATGCTATTTCTACAGAAAACGTAGCACGTGAACTTGTCTTAATTAATGATAAATCAGAAGTGAGGATTGAGCCAACATCAGTTGCGAAGTTCCTAAACACACAAAAAAAATTTTTAGAACAAAAATACCCACTTAAAATTCAGTGCTTGTTCTGCTGTTGGAATGATGAAAGACTGAAATACAAGCAAGCAGACTTTAGGATGTCTGTAGGTACTGTTGTGATTTGAACACCCTGGTGCTATGTGTATCAAAATCCCATGGAGGTCTATAATGGCTCTACATAGTCCATGTCTAGTATCCACAGTATTTGGCAAATTCAGCACTGATATATTCCTAGTATGCAGGCTGAGGTTTCAAATTACTGACAAGTCCTTCTGCTTCTTTAAATGTGGTATTAAAAGTACCTTAGAATTCTGAGCAATATCACCCTTTTTTAGGTTTGTCCATTCGTTATACTGTGCCAAGGTTTCTTAGGTGAACTTGATTGACAGACACCCATCTTTATCCTCTGCATGGCTGGAGGTCAGCACTGGTGGAAGGTAATGCTTTTTTAATTAGCTGCTAGGGTATTACATTTCCTTTGTGTCGATTGCACGTTGCATTCCTGTGAGTCACTGTCTGAAGAGATGGTCTTTGTTAAGCATAACACAGACAAGTGGAAAAGATTTTTACAGATTCATATCAAAGATGTTTATAAAAAGTCTTGGATCTATGCAACCTCCAGTTTTTCCAGCAGTGAGTGTAAGAAAAGAAAAACAGTAGAATTAAAATGATGACAGAACCAAATCCAAAGACACCATTTGCAGTCTGCACCAGGAATCACAAAGCCAAATTGCTGGCTATAGATCGTGGCTATCATCTCAAGTCCTTCACAGATAGGACTCTTCAGTTAGAATCAAAAGGGTCAAAAAAATTCTGTGCAGATAAGAAATCATCTGTTCAAGATGACAGCAATCTGTAGAATACCTTTGTAACTGGATTTATGTTTACCTAAAATCTGTTTACCTGTGGACAAAGAGACTGTGGCAAGAACTCCAAAAATTTCCAGCAATCCTCGAAAAAGGTATTTGTTTGACAAAAACAGAGTACATGTGAATATTTATACAAGAGTGTTTCTAATAAGCTTACAGTAGACTAGAGGTGAAGGGAAATTGCAAAAGAAATGGAAAGACAGGCCATGGATGCAGATTCCACATAAGTGGGCAATATGTTCTCCATGCTCCCAAAATTTATCTAGAGCCATTTGTCACCTTGCAAAGTAAAAATATGCAAAGTGCTGCTACCAAAACTAAGCTAGGCCTATGATAAAAATTCTTGTGAGTTTCCAAAACTCAGGGACTTCCTTAGAGGTAGTCAGTCCACTGCAGTTCGAGGAGCAATAGCAGGTCACTAGGGGCACCTAGTACTGAGAATACTCTGCAAAATGGGGTTCACCAGAACCAGTTTATTTAATATATGAATGAATGCAAGAGCAATATTTTTGGGAAAATGTCCCCTTTCTTTTCTGGTTGGAACTTTCACCTATAAAATGTTATCATAACTAAGTACTTGCTCCTGGAACTAATTCAGTAAAGCTCTCTCTCAGGCAGGGACTCATTTACACTTAGATTATCCCTGCAATTCAGAAAAAGTGGAACAAAATGAGACCATACATTCTGTGCACATAAACAGTGAGATCTGGCCTCAGTCCAGGTGGTGTTATATCCCGTAGCATGTAGAACTATGTGCATATGTTAGATGTAAACATTCATAAATATCCTTCAGTCTTCCCTTCAATAAGCTGACTCTGAAAGTGTTTTCACTTAAACTGGGGAATTGCTACTTGGAATAACACTTCCAAAGATAATATCCCAGTGAGAGGCAGAGGTATAGGCTGACGGTAAATCTTGCTTATACACAAATCAAATAATGATGCAAATAGGATATTTTGAATCAAACCTCCAAGGTGTTCAAATAAGTTTGTAAATTGCACCGTTTCCCTGAGCGTATTCTGTGTAATGTCCTGTGTTATGTGCCATGTGGGAAGACAAGATTCTGTAAAACATTCCAAAGTTTTATCTGAAGTTGAATCTGTTGTCTCACATTTTCCTCTTCTTACACAAGCACACACAGAGTCATAACCCTTATTAGTAGAATCTATGTGCATAATTCAGGGCAAACTTCACTGTTGTGTTAATGGGAGAGGAAAACAAAAGAGGGGGAAGTATTGCTCAATATTTTAATAATATGGAAACCATAGTTTTCAAAACAAGAATTTATTACTTATGAAAAATAAAGATATGAAGAGAACTGTTACTTAATTATCTATTTCTTTATTTTTGATAAGACATTTTAGAATTTTAAATTTATTTTTTATGTCTTCAGAAGTTTATTTTATTGATTTTCCTACTACTCACTTTTTTAACCTCTCTGCTGTTGTACAGCATGATGACAGGTAATATCTGTCATAGCAGTGGGCACTGATTTCTGGGTATTTGGTTATCCTCAATGTGTGTGTACATTGTGCAAAACATGGTGTTTTAAATATATAATACAGTTTTTGTTTGAAGAAGAACATAGACTCCAAGACTGAAGGCAGCATGTCAGTGATATGGCCCTGATTTTTTTTTTACCTGTTTCTTCCTGTAGGGATTCTAATTTGTGAGAGCAGAAAAAGAAAATTTGTCTTTATTTTTCCATGACATTTAATTGACTTTTGTAAACTTCAGGAGTCTTCCCAGGGATTTATAAACAAATACACCATTATGTTCCTCATTAGTTTGAGGAATACCTGGGTAAGTGGTAGCTGTCAGATATACAATAAGTGCCCCCCTCCTTTTTTGCTTATATAATAATCCCAGCATTCAAAAGACTAATCACTACACACTGATCTACAAAGCATCTTATTTCCTTGTCAAATTTCTCTGCTGAGCTTAGCCATGCTTGTCAACTTCCCAGATCCCCCTTTCAATAACGGGTTGATTCTTAGCATCTTGCCAAAATGCATTCCTAGGAGTAAACCATGGAAGAGTGAAGTTCTAATTTCTTTATCTCAGTCAAGAAGAGGTTTCTACCTGTGCTCATGGGAAAGGTCACAGGCAATTTTGGTTGCAGGTTCCCTTGAAAGAAGCAAGCATTTACAGCACATTGGGGCCCTTTGTCTGTAAATACGGATGACCACCAAAGGAGGGAGAGGGAAATAAGAATAAAAATTACGAAAAAAATAAGAAGAAGAAAAGGAAAATAATACATAGAAAAAAGAAGAAAGAAAATGCGAAAATGAAGGAAGGGAAAAGAAAATGGAAAAAAGAAAAAAGAAAAAAAAAGAGAAAAGGGGAAAAGAAAAAGTAGACAAAGAAAGGAAAAAGTAAAAGAGGAAAAAAGGAAAAAAGGAAAAAAGGAAAAAAGGAAAAAAGGAAAACGAGCAATGAAATTGATCAAGGAACTACATGAACTATGTTAGCATGAATGTCAGCTATAGCTTCTAGAGACTGCCAAACTGAATTTCAAAGACAGAAACTATCCTGTCCTTTAAACCTTACCTCTTCTGGTGCTTCCTAGCACAATGCAGAAGGCTGGGCAGTTACACATAAATGGCCATGGTTTATCTGTTCTTTGGATACGTGGCTTGCAGGTTCTGGTGCAGCAAGAAGCACTATGCCTCAGGTCTGTACTCACCAGCGAGTTTAAACAAATCTACATTGTATTGAATGAGTACATCCCTGTGAAGCAAGCACTGAAAATCAGCATTCACTGATTTTCTAAGCATTGACTAAGTGAATTAGGGATGGGTTGTTAGATCCACTAGTGAGAGTCTGACTTGTCCTTCCTTGTAAAGGCTAGTAAACTTACTGATTTCACATTTTTGTCAGAAGGAAAAGCTATAGCATTTCAATAGTGTTTCACCTCCTACTTGATGTCTGTCATGGGTTTCACGCAGTAACTTCTGCTTCAGTTTAACAACCTGAAGCACAGCTCTTAGCAAGCTAAGTCTAAGATAGCTTCCTTACCCCTAAACACACCTGTGGTAATTCCCAAGCCCACGCTTTTCAGGCACATTGCAGAATTTCCCAACTCTAACATGAAAAATATTTTCTCCAGGTGACAGATATGAAAGAAAAAGGATGTTGTGCTGCTGTATTTTTCTCCACTCTCCAAGTTTGACTTTCCCCTTTTTTTTTATACTAAATTGCTAAGCAGTTTTTTGTATTAGTTCACTAGATCAGAAACTATATTACTGATTTTCTCTACTGAAAATAAAACAATCATTCCCTGCTTTAAACCCACCAAAGGAAAGGGAATCCTTTTCAATAAACCAAATAATCCTGGATTAGATTGGATCAGAACTTTGCTGTTTTAATCAGTGTGATTTAAAATTATATTCACTCTATAACCAATTACCTACTTAGAAAATTAAGATGACAGGATTTTATAATCAGGGATTTGTGGTTTTCTACATTAAAATTACCCTCAAAACTTGATATTTTATTCTTCAGTGGGATGAGTCTAGCTCTAAGGAGATCAAGGTAAAAAAACAGGTTAATTCACAATGTTTAGACTATGCATGTGTGGATAATGCTCCTGGCTGCCAATCCATTTTAAAAGGAGGAGACAAGACACAAAGGCTGCTTCGCTGCTGTTGAGGTTGGACAAAAGAGCAGTACAGAGGCAGAACAGCTCCTTCACAGCTAAAGACCATTCTCAATTCTCCCTCTCTCTCATTCTTATCTCCCTCTCAGGTTACTGCATTTTCTGTTCCCCTCATGCCATTGCAGTAGTGCCGAGGACAAGTGAGATAATGCTTGGCCCAAATCCAGGCAATCATTTTGGAGTAATTAGTTTAGGTACTGCACACCCAGCCCATACTTTTTTTTTTTTTCAGGTAGGTATCAAGTTGCTCACATTACCTGATTACCTGCCTGCGTGTGGATGGCCAGCCCCAAGGTGCAGGTAAAGCTTGTCCCCAGGTAGCAAGTGAGGGTTTAATTGAATGTATATGTTTGTTCTGGGAAATTTGGCTCTGCTGCAACGACTTATTTTTCCTCATGCTACTGTCTCCCTTTTGCACATCAGCCTTTTTGCCACTTTTAGCCCAAGAACATAGACTGTGCTGTGATGACCTTGGAATTGCTTTTAATTCTGATGTTGCTTTTTTTGTTCCTCCATTTATTTGGAGAGCTGGGAAAGAGCAGTGTACATTTTTAGGGCTGAGCAATTTTTCATTCCGAGAAAGCCTGGGCTCAAGCTGCTGGGTGTACGCTTTTCAGATGGATGCTAGAGTTTTTAAAGGTACACAAATTCACATCCCCTGTCTTCCCACTGCTTTCACAGAAATTTGGCAGTAGTGCATCAGAGACACACATTCAGTTCTCACATGGCAAAAGCTGCATGGAGACAGAGAATGACTGACATTGGCATGCACTGTATGCTGGTGGCCTCCTTGCTTGGGCAACATTTTTGTACCTTTTATTCCTTTCCTGCCCCATCCAGTGATTCCTGATTAACCCTTTGCCATGCCTCTCCATGCACCCCTCTAGCCCAGGGTCTCTTTGACCAAAACTCCTTTCCTGAGTGTACCTTGAGCAGCAGTAATGTCCTGCCCATGACTCTTTGCCTACATAGCTGCTCCCTGACCACGGGGACCCCAAAGGGCAGGGAGGAGCTATGTCTCCACCTTGTTCTCATCTCACCTCTCTGCTACAAATGTGAGAGTGCAGCTTTAGGCCAGCTGTGGAGGTAGCCTTGGGCTACGGATATGTTTCCACCAGGAATTGGTGTGAGGTTGCTAACAGCTTCACAAAGACAAGAAAAGAGCTAAAGAGCTGTTGGATGCTAAAGGCTTCCAGCCAATACTAGCCTGGATCAGATACAGATTGGCAGCCTTGAGGTGCATGGCTCCAATTTCCCATTACCAATTCCCCTGAGCTGCTCAGGCTCCCATGGTGAAAGCTCTAATTTAGAAGAGATCCTGTAGGTCTGCCTTGGTTTTTTCTCCTCTGTTTTGTTTCCAATTTTTTAGCAGCAAGTCCATGAAGCCTTGCAGCCAACTGCCCACTGGTTCTCAGGTGAATGTAAGCAGGCATCCTGAGAATAGTTCAGCTCAAGACCTAAAGCTGCAGTCACTATTTAAATTCCTAGAAATCAGAGTAAATAACAGTATTTCAGTCCCATTTCACCTGGCTGATTAGCTTTGCAATCAGCATGTGAAAGAATTTGAACTCGGCAGCTACTCAGAACTCTGAAGAGCATAACCCAGGCCATGGGAATAAAACAGTGGAAAGACAATTATGTTCCTTTATACAACTGATTGTAAATAAAATGATCAAATATATTTTCAGTTAGAATTTGATTCAAATTTGGGCAAAGAGACTCAAGCTATTCTTGCAAGAAAACTTAACTATGTGCATACAATATTGTTCAAGAGGGATGTTGATAATTCAGTGTTACTTCATTTCTTTAGTAAAAGACCACGTTCTGAGCTGGCATTAACAGATTATTTCCTTCAAAGTTGGCAGAGCTGTGATGACTGCAACAGCTGAAACTCTTGCTCTGCACTGCATCAGTGCTATTATAATTACTGTTTTCATCCAGTAAAACTAAGTAGATCAACATGGTCACGGCTGGCTCCAAGTTTTTCAGCAGCGTATCAGAAACTGGATGTCACTCTCCTGTGGACAAGGGTCTAGGAACAGGCTCCTTCTGCCACTGGAGACAGTAGGAGAAGAAAGGAATGTTTAAGGTGGAGAAATGGGGGGAGCTGCTCTTCCTGCTGCCCTTGCAGCAATCAAGGGAATAAAGGGGAAGGAGCATGGCTGCTTCCAAAGCAACAGTACAGTCCTCATGGTCAGCAGTACCTGCACCCAACATCCTCAACCTGTGCCAGCCCAGGCAGGCAGGTCCCAGGGGAGCTCGTGTGAGCCCAGGCAGCCCCTCCAAGACATCACCCTCACTATGTATAGACCAGCACCAACTGGATGAGCACACTGGGAAAACATTAACATCATAGAGGTGCCTTCGTCCCATGCTGGGTTTTCTGGGCTTTCTTTATAACTGAGGCAAAATGGTGAAGCAGGTTCCTGGTATTACATGCAAGGCCTCAATTTCACTACTTTTTTCTAGCAAAATAAATGGTTTCCCTATTCCTTTGTCTCCTTTCTGAGCTCTTCCAGATTTCTTAAGAATCCATAAAATGCATTTGGTAGATGCATTTTTCTGGCAAAATGTTGGAAAGGTAAATAATGCATTTACTTGTTTTTCAGATAACAGTGCTATATCTGAAGCACAACTAAGAAACATCAAGAAGAGTGCATGGGCCAGTGAAGAAATCTAGAAAAGCTCAAAGAAATGTTGAAGTGTCGATCACCTTGTCCTCTAAGCTACTACATGACATGATGGCAAATTAGTTAGAAAGGTAAGACCAGAATTTGTAGTTTAGGTAAATAGAATTAGCAGTGGATAATCCAAGTTTTGCTACTGATGCTAAGAAAACCAGAAATATAATATTTTTTTTCTCACCAATAACCATGTTAACACCTGGGAAATATATACTTCTTGACAAATAACCTGAATGCAATGGTATAATCTAGACATTATTTTGGATACTTATGACATTAATATTAATGGCACATGGGTGGCATTAATAATTGCAAGCAGTTTTTCAGCTGCTTGTGAGGATATAGTATGATGACTGAATTTGGTTTTGTAGCAAGTTTGACAGTCCAGAATGTTATAGTACATATATTTTACTTGTTTGCTAACCTACTATTCAATGGAGAGATTAGAAAGGGATGTAAAAATCATCAGACAGAAGGTCTGACAAACCATTCATCTTGACACCCTGTAAAGATATTATTAGATAACATCTAAGTTAGATATTGAAGAGGTTCTAGCAGGTAAACAGACTGACAATAAAAATCTCTAGAGAAACATTGACTTGCTATCATTTCTAAAGAAAGAATGGAGTACAGAAAGAACTGGCTACACAGGTGTACCATCTTCAGTACACTATTTCAATCTCACTGTTGCCCCTTCAAAGAATGAATTCTGTTATTCCACAATAAGGGAAGTCATAGACAAGTGTAGGTTTGCTCAGGAAAGAACTAAATAAAACCAAAATTTTGTATTTAAAAACCAGATGCAAGAATACATTAGAAGTTTTCTGTTGGCTGAAAATGTTCAGAACACATTTGAAAGTGAAAAGAACTGTGAATAGACAGGCAAACTCTGAGGCACTATTAATCACTGATATCTTAATCGCAGGTTGGACTGAAGCTGCACCTCAGACCTGGAGAGGAGATGTGTTGTGCAGCATTAGAAACTGTATGGATGAAAAATTGTCACCTCGAGAGTTACAGTTCTTTCTCTGTTTTTTTCATTTGCTGGAAAAGAAAGAGCCTCACAGTTACTTGCTTACAGTCTATATTTTGAAAATGGGATGAGGAGGGATCGTCTCTCACCTTCTGCCTATTTGCTGTGTTAAACCAAAAGCAGCAGCTTCATAATGCATTATCTACTGCATTCCTGTCTCCACTCATTCATCAGCATCTACATCCCATATAGCTCATGTAGTGAGTATATGAAGAGACTCCCTTTAAGCCCAATTTTAGCATGTAATCTACCCATATTTGAAAAACAGATAATTCTTTTTTTTCATCTGAGTGTATGATGTAGGAAGTTTTTGGTCACTTTTCAGTTTCTGTTCAGTTTTATAAAGTTTGGAATTAATCAGCAAACCTGGGAAAAAGCAAAATTAGGATGCTTTGGAGCTAACTCAGTCATCGCTTTGACAACGAAGCAGTGCCTGCTCTGATAACTTCCTACGCCTTCTGTCCTAAATACTTTACTGCATTTTCTTCAAGGAAGTAATTTCATTTCATCAGTCCAATATAAACATGACTCCTCTCCTCCCTCTTAGGCCAGAGGGAAGTATTTAAGGTGCTGGAACTTACCAGCACTAATTCTTTATTCTTGACAACCAAAAATTTGACAGCAGAGCGAAATGGAGGAGTCTTGTGCATGTTTGGAGTCATTAAATGTGTACCTTTATATCTATTATTACCAATTAACAAATCCTGGCAGAGCACTGAGGAAGCTTGCGATCCAATTCTGTAAATATTCATCCATGTGGGAAGGGCTGCACAGCTGAGTGGCCTCAGTGAGTTTACTGCCAATACCCATGTGCATAAAAAGTTCCCTACGTGCTTAAGCACTTGCAGGAATCCTAATCTTTGCCTGTGCTGTTCATAAGTGTCTGATATGAAGAACAGTTCTGAGACATTTCATCACTTGTCAGATTTTTGTAAATTATCCTAAGTTTTCATTATTCCAGTAGTTTCCATGTTTACATGTAGACACAGCAGATAGGTCATGGTATTTGACTTTGCACTTCTTTTTTAATTAGTTTTGCTGACCAGGGACCCACTGTTGTTGAAACAGATGTTGCAGCCCAATAATAGCTCTCAGCTGCCAAGAGCAAACTGTGGAACTCAGCCCTCACCATGCAGAACAAATGAGTGCAAAAGGGGCCCATGAGCTCCAGACAACAGGAACGCCCCACAACATGTGTGCTTACCAGCTCTATCTCAAGGCACATAACATTTTAAACATACTTCTCTTTCTCATTTAAAATACAACAAACGAGGAATTATTTCTCAGAAATGCACATAATGCCACAAAATAAATGCATTCTTTTTGTTCCTTTGTCTTGCATATTTGTTTAACTATCTTAATTTGGCATTGAGTCACATGCAGCACAGATCAGACAGGCTCTTCCAGACTTGAGAAGATCGAGTGAAACTCAACCTGAGGACTCAAATCAAGCTTCTAACCAGTCAATTCTGTTTCAGACAGGCACAGAAGGAAACTATAACACTTGCTCTCTATGGCAAAAATTAATTAGCTTCCTATAAACACACTTTGGTTTTTCTTAAGAAGGACTGAGGTACTTAGCCAAAGTGATGATGATCCTAAATCACCACCCTCTCCTCTATGATAATCGGACTCTCTTTCTTCTGTCTTACATATTAAATTATTACTGCCCAGCACAGTGTTCTTTGTAACCTGCCTAAGTCCTTTATGCTATGTCTTTCACCTAAGAGTTATTCAGTACTATTAGCTCTTCTTCTGTGCAACTCATTTTGTAATATTAATATTACATAGATCAGGCACAGTGTTGATCTCTGGACATGTCTTTGTACCTGTTTGTCTTTCAACAAGAGTGTTACTCTCTTTCTTAGCTTGAATGCTGAATGGTATATTAATTTATTCTTAGACATATTGCTATTGTAGAAAAAAATGCATTTCTGTAAAGATTTCTAGCCCATCTGCAAAAGTAGGAGTGTCAGCAGACATGGCTATTTAACAACAGGAGAAAGCAGCCTTGAAAAGTAATAATAGTTATGCAGTGCTGGTGGAAAGAAAATTGGGCAACAGCCTATGGTGCAACATGGTGTAAAATTCCAAAATAAACCAAGAACCCATAATTCACGTGGTTACAAAAATCATATCTACACAAAGTCTCAGGTAAGGCTCAATTTAGGAAATTGTTAATTTTTTGGTATTTTATTTTATTTTGAATGTCACTGTAATTCATCCCCAAAACTTTTCTGGGATCTCAACATTATTATTTAAAACTATCAAAAGTGTTTAAAGCAGATAAACATCAAGGTGAAGAAAGGCCACCCAACACAGACTCAGCTAAAGGGATAAATCCATTTTCCCATCATCTCTCCCTACCTCATCCCTTGTGCACATGCAACCACATCATCAGTGGCAGCTTAAAAAGGGTTTAGGCAGACCAGCAGTTTACCCCGGCTAACCCAAAGAATGCCCAGTCTCCGAGGCCAGCATGAAAGAAGCACCAAAGGAACCATTCATGGGGACACCTTTCTCTGCCAGAGTGTCCCTGGTGCTCAGCAGCAACAGGAATGAGCTAATGAGAGCTCACTTGAAGGAGGAGTCTGCTGTTTTCTCACATCCTCTGTAGCTGAAACAAAGTGGCAGTAATATTTAATTAGATCTGTGAGATCCTGATTTCCATGGGCATTTGTGGGCACAGTAAAAACAGTATGAAAAGAGAAGGATTTAGAACAAATACTGGCTCAGGAATCCTTAACACATATACAATATATAATTCTGTCTAGTAAACCAAGTGCCTCGTAGGTTAAAAAGCTTGTTCAGTCCTGGTCTGGACAAAGCACAGTAGACCAAGGAAATCACACCCTTCCTGCTCATCTTGACAAACAGTTTTCCCTGCTCACAGCGATTGGGAATGCTGCTCCAAAGATCATTTCCCAACCTCACTGTTTCGATTGTGTTACAGTTGTCTCTCTTTGCCTCATCAAACAAGCTAGCAGGCTTCATTTCACAGCCTACTCTTGTCTTGGAGTCAGCACTGAGGGCTCAACTCTCCCCTAATCCCCCTGTTTTGAATTTTTTCATTTGTAGGCAACCACATCTGTGTGACTCCTGACATTGGGAAGAGTTTGCTCTAAACATCCACAAAGTCAGCTGTTTTTCAGACCTTTTCTTAAAACTCCTTTGCCCTTGTGCTTATGGCAGAAGCCAGTGAGATTTCTGATGGTCTGAGACCTCTGCTCATCTGTTCTGACAGACTCTGCCTCCACTTGGACTCCCTCTGCAATGCCTTTATGCTGTGGTTCTTAGAACTTGATACCATAGTCTTACATCGGTGACAAAGCCAACCAAGGGTGCTCCTGCTTTACCCCTTTAAGCAGCAATGAGCTCCAGCTCAGTCAGAAAATGCACAGTTTCCCACTTGTAGTTCACCCCTGGCAGAAGGTGCCTATGGATCCCTATAAGCCAGCTAGCTCTTTCAGCTGGTCCTATCTGCAATTCCCAAAGCATGATGCATTCCCTCAAGAGGACAATGGCACTTAGACAACATTTTGAGACACTGGCATGGAAGCAACTCCCACTCCATGTTCTAGAATGGAAAGCTTAGAAATTAACTGTGGAACTTTCCACTCATGCAACAATTTTCTCCACTGTTCTACAAAAAGGAGAAAACTCCTTTTGCTTGGGAATGACTGCATACACACATCCCTTGAAAGTGAAAGAGGGAGGGAGGGAGGGAGGGAGGAAGCAAGGAAATCCTGCATATATTTGAATGGCAGAAAAGCATCTAGGTCATGCCTAGATGCAGAGAGAATAAGGATCACATTTCCAGAGACACATAAATGTTATTCTTAAGACAGAAAGTACGATTCATTTTTCTGTCCTAAAAGGAAAGGTATCATTTGGCCTCCCTGCCAGCAAAGTAGACAAACTGTATTGCAGACATGTAGGTAGCAAAACCTAGTTTTCTCTTCCACTTCTGTTCTGTTGATGGTTGCTGAACATGTGTGGATCTAGATCCTGGAGCATCCAGCAGATTGGCTACAGGCTCCTGGAGTGGGCAAGCACAGAGAGATCAGCATTGCATGCCCAGGTCGAGTGTTGGACTGTCACGCAGAGTAGTTCAACACTGTAATCTTAGTCTACCAATAATTGGCCTACTGCTGGGGAAGTCTGACACAGATACCTGACTCTGCAGGCACATTTCTTCAGTTTAAAAAGTGGTAAAGGATGTCAAAGGGAACGTAATGCAGCAAGATGGGAATGGGGATCAGTATAAAATATGAGGGCAATAATTACTTACTCATTTTTGCTTTTCTCTAACACACAGAGCTGCAGAAGCTTTTAAAGGTATGTAACTTGTTTCTGCATATGTGTATCTGTTTCTTGTTTCTGTATCTGTGTGCTTTTAAGTGCAATATATCCTCTCTAAATACATGCATTGAACAGTTAACTTAAAAATCCATGCATTCTTGTGTGTCTTGCCTATTAAAAATGTATTAGAAATGAGCTCAACTTTCCTGCTTTGAGTGTAAGACAGTAACTAACTGAAGGCAATTATGAAGAATTCTTCTTTACTGGCAAACTATTCCCTTAACGTCTTCCTTGAGGCTTTTGTTTTTTTGGAGGGTCTTTTTTTTCCCTGCTTGTGGAGCATCTGGAGGAGGTCAGCCCGGGAGCCAGATTCCAGCCTGGAGAGTAGGACAAGGCTGTTATGGAAAGCAGTTTCCCTGTTCCTCAGAGAATTGTCTACATTCCTCGCTGCTACAGCTAGGTGTGCAGTCAGGCATTTTTATCATTCTTCCCTAGCACTCTATCACAGAACTTCTGAATTTTTATATTTTGAAATCTATCCTGTTTCCCTGGTGCTGTTCCATTCCCAGTTGCTGGCATACATGAACACATGTAATAAAACCCAGGAGATATTTTCAAGGACACTTGTTTTTCTTCCCTGAACTGCACTCCCACAATTGTAAAACCTTCCTTTTCCCTCCTGGCTCTGTCATGATTTCATAATACATAAAGAAAACAGTGATATAAAAGCATCTTTTCATTCCAGCATTTCTCTGCCCTGCCTGCCACGGCCAGCCAGAACAAAAGCCAAAATCCTGAGTTTTTCCACCAGAAGCAAATTCCAAGACCACTCTTAATTGCAGAGAAGTACTGAGCAGAAAGAAAGCAAACATTTCAACTGAAGGTAAAATCCCTCAGTTAGGATAAAAGGGCATTTTTTTCAGGAATTTTGGTGAAGGTTATCTTTTAGGCATAATAACAAGGAAATTAAATGGATCATCAAGAATAAGGCGGCAAAGGGTCCTGCACTTGGGCCCCAGAAATCCCAGGCAGACCTATAAACCAGAGCAGAATAGCTGGAAGATGGCCAAGTGGAAAAAGACCTGGGGGTGCTGGTTGACAGTGGCTGGACATGAGCCAGCAGTGCGCCTGGGAGGCCAAGAAAGCCAATGGCATCCTGGCCTGTATCAGCAATAGCATGGCCAGCAGGAGCAGGGCAGTGATTGTCCCTTTGTACTTGGCACAGGTGAGGCTGCACCTCAAGCACCGTGTCCAGTTTTGGGCCCCTCACTACAAGGAAGATATCGAGGTGCTAGAGTGTGTCCAGAGAAGGACAACAGAGCTGAGAAAGGGTCTGGAGAGCAAGTCCTATGGGAAGAGCCTGAGGGAACTGGGGTTATTTGGCCTGGAGAAAAGGGGGCTCAGGGGACACCTTATTGCTCTCTACAACTGCCTGAAGGGAAGCTGTAGCCAGGTGAGGGCTTGGCCTCTTCTCCCAGGTAACAAGTGATGGGATGAGAGGGAATGGCCTCAAGCTGCACCAGGGGAGGTTCAGGTTGGACATCAGGAACAATTGCTTCACTAAAAGGGTGATTAAGCATTGGAACAGGCTGTCCAGAGAGCTGGTGAAGTCACCATCTCCAGAAGCGTTCAAGAAAGACTGGATGTGATGTGGTTTAGCTGAAAGGATGGTTCTTGGTAAAAGGTTGTACTCAGTGATCTTGGAGGTCTTTCCAGCCTTAAAGATTCTATGATTCTATGCTATTCTAAGAAAATTCTGTAGGATTTCCACCCACCTGCACCCCCTCCTCCAGTATCCATCAAGGAAATATTTTTAAAAACTAACAATTTTTTCTTATTAGAAGTGACTTGATCTACAGAACATGTAGGCCTGGGGCAATGCAGAATTATGTGAAAGTTGATATTAGAAAGCAAGGGAAAAGAGAGAATTCAAAACAAGATGAGGGAAGCAGATAGGATGCCAACTGTTTATGTGGTATGCCCGGTGGAAGTCAATGGGTCTTTCAACATTTATCTAAACCATTTTTATTGGATTTTTGAATGAAATTAAACAAGCCATGTTTTGTTTTGGGGAAGGCACACTGAAGTCACTGTCTCTATCATACCAGCAGAATTAATCGTAATTAAAATTTAAACATGAGAGGTGGTCTCATATTAATTCTTGGAAAAATAATGCAGTTTTCCCTTCTGAAAATGGAAGTGTCATACCCATGTCTAAAGATAAGCTTCTGTTGCACAGAAACACAACATAGCAAAGGGGCTTCCTTTTTGTCTTTTACAGATCTCCCACAACAGCCTGTCCAGCAGAACCACAGCTGTCACCTTGCATTTTGGTTATGCCTTTATGTCCACAGAGGGGGAGCCACACTCAGGTATCACCTTGCACAGGCACACCACGTGGGGAATAACGCCATTAATCAATACTGCCATCCAGGAAAGAGCTCAGAATAAAATACGACAAGAGGGTCCAACTCTCACCCAAGAGGAAGTTTCAGTGTGCTGTCTGCTGCCCTGGGCTGCCCTCTGAAGGCTGAAGCTAAATCCACAGCCCTGGATGAAAAGCATTTGTCAGGCCCTAAGCACGTTACTCGGAATGAAACTCCAAAGTTTTGCTGCTGGGGAACGCTGGAAAAACAAAACCAGGAGAGTGTCATTTGCAAGGTTTTCAAGGAAAAAAAACCTGCCCCACTGTATGTGGGGCAGCTGCTCCCTGTCCCCACATTAACAAAACCCCTACAACTCCAAAGAAAACTGAAATATCAAAACTGTTTGCCTGACATATGCTTTTTAAAAATTGATTGTAGGCATTGTGAAAACAAGGGTTGCTTTAAAGAAAATGTTGGCACTTTATTAGTGAGTTAAGGGGCACCATTCTTCTTTTTGTCAGCTTGAGGCTAAGAACAAGTTAGCACTTTATAAGAAAATCTGACTTGTACTGCCCTGACACTGTCCTTCCCTATGATTGCATTGCAGAAGAACATCAATTGTCCACCCCACAACAGCCTCTTGGTCCCTACCTACTTGAACACAGCTATAGCAAGGCTTTGTCTATACGTACTGTGTTTACCCTTCACGTTCATTCATAGTTTTCTCCATTCATGTTTCCCTTTATTCGCATTTGTAAAAATAAAACATTTCAGGAACAGTTTGTTCATCATGAGGAGGGAAAACAAAAGCACATATGTTTCAGCAGATATCACACAGGCTTATCTGCAGCCCACATTGCTGACCAGCTATTCTACACTATTAGAAACATGATTGAAACCATTAGTCCAACTTTAATGAACTCCATGTGCAACTTGAGTTTTTTCTCCTAGAAAAAAATGTCTATCATATAATCATACACAACATAATTGAGATAAATCCCAGCTTGGGCCATTTCTCAAATTGTTGGTTTAAGAGAATCCTTTCTTAAAAGACATCTGTGAAAAATAAATACAATTACATATACACTATTGGTTCTGTTCATTGCTTCCAGTAGGCATTAGGAAATGTGTGTGCATTTGTGTTCATTTATGCAGTGATGCTCACAGCTACAGTGAATTATGGCATGTTACAGCCTTCAGCGTACTCTGAACCCAGCCGCTTCCTAAGGAAACCGATTTCCTAAGGAAATGAGTCTTATATCAACATGAGATACTTCAATAACTTCTGAGCCCTTTGGCCTTCGTCAGCTAAACTTGACAAAGGTGATAGAGACTGAAAAGGTAGCAAAGCTCCCACTGGTGTGGGAAAACACGTGGCAGTCTAAAAGGAAAACCTATTGATACCCTCATACTGGGTATGCTGAAGCATGACTTTGCTCCATATTGGACTTCAGAGAACCCATGAAGAGAGCCCAAATCCTGGGTTAGGCACCCAGTCTGTTAGAAAACCCACCCTGAGTTTTGTAAACTACCCGCTTTTGATTAGAAATAAACATGAACTTCTGGTGTGCCCTGTAACAAAGCCCTTTTTTTCTCCATTAATTTAGCTGCCAAAATAAGATTTCTACAGTTTACTTGTACCTCTTTTGCACAGCCTATGGGATTAAACTAGTGCTTCTCTTTCTGCACTATTTAGATTAAACTAAGGTGCTGAAAAGTTAAATGTGTCCCTTTGAAGTTTCTAAGGTTTGACGCAGAAACTAGATCACAAGCCAGTGATGTCTCTTCTGCCTAGTACAAGGATTTAAGCCTATAGACTGTCTTCTGAACCTGATACAGAAAAAATAAACCGTTAGAAAAGCCTTAAATGTTTCTGGATTAAAAAAGTCTCCTATGTGGCTGCAGTTTTACTTCCTCTCCAGTCCCATCAACTCTGATAGCAATCCACAACACAACACAAAACAAAACAGTTTGAGGTAGGTTTTATCTATACTTTCAAATGAAGGGTCTGGCTACTCACTGGTCTACACTACTGGTGAGTTAAACCCTCTTGCTTAAAAACGAAACCACACTACAATCTATGGTACTCTCCGGGGCTAAAAGGTTCTTCTTCCCCATCTGGATCCCAAGGCAGGGGAACTTTGATCAGAGGAACAATATTGCAGCTGGTGTGTAGGAAACACAAAAAAGGATCCTGCATTTTTTCTGCCCACTGTTATTTTGTGGACTAGTATGAGGTACTAATACTCCTGTCAACAAAAGTATGTCATAAGCAGCAGCTACAAGTCATGCAGCCTATATGACAACATGAAGCCTAGTGGAAGTTAAAGGTAAGACTCTTTTTCTTAGAGTATGGACCTTGATCTGAATGTCTAAATGCAACAAGCTTGAATTTCTCTGTTTTCAGCAGGATATTCTTTTCCCCCCCTCTTCTGTTGCAGAAGTAAGTAACTGTTTGCAAAAGGAAACTATCTGTAGATAGCAGAGTCTTTATTGACAGCTGAGGAGGCAGACATGCCTGTAACTCTCTTAGTACCCTACAGGTATCACGTTTGACATGTGAGAGCTCATATGAGTTCAGCTGCATATAAAACTTAGTTAAGGTGCAAAGATCATTTAAAAAGAAGCAGTCTTAACCAAACCTGTGAACTTTTTGGATTAGTATCCTGACCTTAAGGACTTCAAAAAATATTTCACTAGCAGAAGATAATCTGTCAGAAGATTTTTATAATTCAGTATTCAAACTATTTTTTAAATTACTGTGACTTGAATAGCAGCAAGTCCAAGAGAGATGGGGCCCAGATGCCAGGCATTATACAAACACCTAATAAGAAATTGCGGCTGCTCTAAGTCACATACATCCTCATCCTGCAAATGTTTAGGACTGTGTTTAACTTTACTGCTGTCAGTATTAATGGAGTTGCTCAGAGAACTAAAGGTAAAGAGAAGAGACCAAAGAGCCAGACATTCAGAGGCTGAAGTGTTTAGGTGTCTAATTCCCAATGGTCTCAAGATGTTAATGTGCATCTGGCCTTACGCAACTTACTGACTTGAACCAATTTAAACAGACTCAAAGTAAGTGCACACATTCACATCCTTGTCTTCCATACCACTGAAAACCTATTTCCAAAACACCCTTTTTAAATGACTCTGCATTAGCTTATTTGTTCATTTTTTAACTGAAACACCAAAAATATCTGAATTGCACTTAGGTGCAATTTTCTTCAGTTTCTTTCAGGACAGGCTACAGTCATGTCCCTAGTGCCATTTGCTCAGCCCTCCATGTCCTGAGATCTGTTGGTTACTTATCAAGTGAGTGAAATGCTGTTCTGTTCTACTGTGCTTATCATCACCCAAAGGAAATATTTGTTGCACTGAGGAATCAGGGAGGAGAGAGGCTCTCTCTTGCTACAGCCACTGCCCATAGCAGAGTATTTCGAAGATCACTGTTGATTAAGAGAGAGGAGACATTTCTTTCTGTTCTCTTGTTCTCATTCCTCCCTCTCCCTTCTGGTGAGGCTGCAGGCTGAAGTCCCCCTGCTAGCCACATTCTCCCCTGTTTGCTTCCTCTCTTCTCTCACTTTTTTAAAAATAGAGTTTTCTTTCAAGTCCTCTACAGTTACAGTATTTTGGCCATCAAAGTACCCTCCCAGCCATTTTCATTTACCTTGTGACTCTGACCCTTTGTAAGGCTGAGGATTTTCAGAGTAAACTGATCCCTGAGGTCCCCAAGGATGTTATTCTCATTTATTCACTCAGCCCTTTGAATGGAGCAGCCTGAGGTTGGCAGCGGTTCAGCAGCCCTGCATTCAGAGAGCACACAATCCTTTTTCTTTCAGGGGCCTTTCAAAATAAGACCCAAGGTTTGCTGAGGAGCTTGAAGGTCTGTCAGTCATGCAGCAAGGTACATTTCGCTCCCAGCCACCACTGAAAGTGAAGAGCAGGGAAGGGATAAGAGCAAGAAGCCCACAGTAAATGAAAAGGAGGATCCCTCAGGATTATGCCTTCCTTGCCAGTGTGGCACGCTCTGGGGACGTCCCTGTCTGCTGCTACCCCCACCAACCTGGCCAGGACCAGGACAGAGCATGGCCCCTACAGGAACAGCTGTACAATGGACACCCCCCTTCTCCAGGTGCTCAGTGGGCTGAGGGAACACCTCCAGTACCATCTGTGCATCCACTGGCAATCATTATCTCTGACAGCTGGCCCTCCTTTTCGGGAGGGAAAAGGCCCCTTCTTTGCATTTTCATTGCAAAATGTTTGGGAATTGTCCCCTGGGACTGAAAAGACAGAGACACGTCTGTGAGTGTCCCAGAGGGAGGGAGGGCTATAGGAAAAGGCTCATGGTTATGTACCACTGTACCTGCCAACTGGTGTGTCACAAACGGCTAAAATTACCAGCCACTCAATTATCTGATTAAAGAGAGCCTTTCATTTGAGATTAAAAAGAAAAGGAAAAAAAATAAAAAGAAAGAGGAGAAAAAAGAAAAAGTAAAGAAAAAGAAAATCCTGGCTGAAAGCAATACCTCTGCTAGGTTACCAAACTTAGTAGACATCGCGTTCTTTGCTTTTTTACTTTGGCAGTGATGAACAGCAGTTTTTAAAAAAAATCTAGGAACTTGGGGAGAATAAATATTTTGCATTAATCAAACATTTTTCTACATCTCATTCCTCTAACACAACATGTTCTCATTTATCTCCCTTTTCACAAAAAGGCCTTATATTTTAAAAGAAAGAATGACTGCTCATTTTACATATTTCCATTTTAGCTCAACTGATTAAATAAGGAACCTTCTCCAGGAAAGTTATTCGGGTTTCATTAGTTTACAGTTGCCTTGGAATCCCTTTGAATTACAGCAAGCATAAATTAACGTTCTGTCAGCTAACATCAGAAGTACCTCTTTAAGGCTCCTGGACTCAACAACGGCTGCTAAGGTTTGGGAATAAATGTACGATGTGCCGGGGCTTCACCAGCTGGTTAATGACCTGCTGCAGTAGTTATAGGGCCCAAGACAGAGCTGAGGAAGATTAACTAATCTGGCCAGTCACTGGTGTACTGGCTCGGAGTGCTGAGCAGCGTGGAGTGCGTGGTTGTAAACTTTATTGTTTGACCTCTGCAGAATTAGGGGCTGGGGTTTTGGGGAGGGAGAGAGGGAGGGGGCTTAATGTTTTATTAATAATGTTTCCAACGTTTATCCTTTCCTGTTCGAGTAACTGAAAAGGTAATTTCCAAACACAGGAGTCAGCAAAACTGAGGTTTTTTTCAAAAAACTGCCATATTCTCTACACACAAATCAAACAAATACGGTTCAAGCTGCAAATTATTCCTGCATTGCAACAGGCAAAACTGAGGTCAAATGTAGTTGTTCTTTTTCATGCATGTCTGTTCATATGGTTCATCCTTCAATTGCCAATCACCGAGCTACAGATGAAACCCTCCACAGAGTGCTATGTCTGCAAGCCACTAGCTCCAAAACCCCTCAAAGTTCAATAAAATCTGAAACTTTTCTGGTCTCACCCATCTCCATTGCATTTGATTTCCTATCCAGGCAATGTGAAAGAGGTAACAGGAAGGGAGAGTGTTCATACAAGATTGGCATGGCTATGAAAAAAAATAAGTATGTTATTGTAGTTACAGTGCAGCTAAAATGAACTCTCTTTTAACACATCTTAAATCCTTTCACTTTCGTGCAACTGTTTACTCTGCTACCCAACCAAGGGCATAGCGACAGTATCTCTTAAGCATGAAATATTTTTATAATGAAACACTCATCTTCTGGATTTCTTCATATGAAGGGGAAAAAGTATGTCTGATGTTAAACATATTTTCCTAGTTGGTTTCTGCTTTGGATAGAGGAAAAGAATTGGCAGAAAATATATTACCTTTTCGGTGTTATTCAAATTGTTACAAATAGTCTCCTGTCTTTCCCATGATACTGACCAGTACCAGCTTGGGTGGGCATCTGTGGAGTGACCCACCTAATGGAGAAATTTCCTCCAGTTCCAGGAGTTGGCTGCATAGATGAAACTTCAAAGCATTTATAAAGCTTCCAAAGTTCCTTCATTAATATTTTCTATTCGAACTGAATGTTCCCATTAGCTCTAAAAAAATCTCTCTGTTTTTTTTTTAATCCTTCTAAACCATTTATGTTATGTTTCTGAATCTCCATTAATTTTAAAATAACTAAATTCATGGTGGAGTGCCTCTAAGTCACATTCAGCTGATTTCCCATGCTGGAAGGATGAGCCTCAAATTTTAAACCCTTTGGTACCTGCACTGCTACTGGCAGACAAACATTCTGCCCTTCATCCCAAGTGCCCAGTGTTATCTTGATGTTCTCTGAAGCCCTATTGGCTAATACAGTGGCTTAACCAAGCTGCAAGGGCATATACCCAACACCACGAGGGTCAAAGCCAACGGCTGGACTGCTCTTCTGATACTGGGAGAACCTGGATTCAAATCCAGTCTCCAGATGTCAAGATCCCTCTCACCTTCAGTGCAATGCTCTTCTTGTGAAAGGGCTGTCCATCTGCTGTGTCTCCATTCTTTCTGTAAGAAGGAAGGTATTTTGGTGTTATTGACACAAGAAAGTTCCTTTCCATGCAAACTGAGTGGAGAAACTCACTTAGTTCCCAAGAGTCCCTGCTTGACACTTCCAGCTTGTTAGCATAACTCTTTTTCCACTCCAAATCCATTCCTTATTGCTTTATTTTGCCTGTATGGCAATCTGGGCTGTGCCTCAGAGAGAACTTTGTTAGGCTGGCTATTGCCAAAGTGCTTGCAACAGGACAGTGCAAGGACTCCTGGATGGGACACAGCAACAGGAACTTGCCAGAACACTGTCCTGCAACTAGGTAACTTTAAAAATTACTGCTAGCAGAAGTATAACATATGGTATCAGTAGCCAGAGAAAATGAGAAATTGCAGTGGTTTCTTTTTCCTCTTCCCACCCAGGATGAGTATTATATTTGGGATCAGCTGCAACTCCAAACAACGAGGGACAAAAGTGCTTATATGGATGCAACTAATGCATCTCATCTTTTCTAACTTGGGAAAGAGTACACCACACATCTGATTTTCACAGCTTTCCCTGCATTAAGATACGACTGTCAGAGATATGCCATTCCATATTAGTTTGACCAAAAGCATAAGGCTGTCTTGTTATTGCATGGACACAGACAGGCTTTTCACATCCCTACAACAGAGCTTGCAAGGGATTACCATATTGTGCAGTGAGAAGAGTGAGTTGCAGGAATTTAGAATCTTGGGCATTTAAGGGGAAGGTCAAGAGATGTTTGCAAGGTGAAAGGAAAAAAACAGAGCAGAGAAAATTTAAGATCACAGCCGCACTGTGGAATAAGAAAGGTTTTGTGTTACTGGGTAAACAAAGGGAACTCTAGGGGACCCAGAAGGAGCATGTGAACCCTTAAAAGAAGAATCAGAGCAAATCAGGGGATGAAGAAAGCTGCATGCAAGAGAGATGAGGAGCAGAGATTTACCTAGTGTGAAAGTCAGAGATGTGCTATGTGCAGCTCTAGGTTAGATGAAACTGAGGGGATACAAGCAGGACAATGAGCAGCACCTGCACATCCTTCCCCTTCCCACCTGTTACTCACAAAGCTAGAGAAAGGGAGGGTAATGGCACCTAGGCACTCAGAAAGAGTCACGTGTTTATCTAAAAAGTGGAAAAACGGGGCTGAGACAGTAAAAATATACCCTTCCTTTCCCTGTCATGTCTACGTCGATCCCAGCTCCTCTTCTGCCTCCTTTTGATTTTTATCCAGTCCGCCCCTTTAAAAACTCACAGAGTCGTGTCTGAAGCTGAACTGGCTGTGGGAAACAGAGATTATAGAAACCCCTCAGTGCCAATTTATTAATGTTACTGAGACTTGTCTACACTCAGAATAGATATATTGCTACAAGGGAGACCTTCATGAAGGCAGAATCAGTACTCATGGCTCTGCTGAGATGTAATCTACTGCTAAAAGCCCTGCTTAAACAAATGTTTGCATTGTAGGGCAGGTCCCCCCTGCCGGCCACTAAAGCAGTCCAAAAAGCAGCACTTTCAATCCAGATACCCGGGGGCAGATCTGGAAAATTATCAACTACTCAGTAGTATTTAGTCATGGCTTTCTAAAGGCAAACCTAGCCTTGCTTGTGATGCAATTTGGCCGAGGGTGGCACGCCCATCCATGTCACCATGCCATGCACCATGCCACTGCCAGTGTGCCCAGCCAGCTCCCACTGCCCAGCTGGGGCAGCACAGGGAGTGCTGTGCTGGGCACAGGAGTGGGGGCATGGTGCTGGAGGCCATTCCACAGCCTACCAAAGCATCTTGCCTCTTTCAGCTATGACAGGACCTCTGAAGAAGCCCAGGATGAGAAGAAAGTGGCTATATCATTCTGTCCCTCTCAGGGCTGAACAGGTGGATGAAGAATTTTCTCGGGCACAAAGCAACTACCTAGGAGCTTTGTTTCACGAATGAAAACGACTTTAAACTTCCCCACTGGTAGTCCCTCACATCTTGGAACCATGAGTTGGTAGCAAATGCGAAACTGAAGCTCACTGAGGAAAAAGTATATCCCAGTAGCGGCCAGAAAGATAAGAATTAAAGAGTCTTATGCATGGAAACATATTGTTAATTTTCTCAAAGATCCCATGAGAAAGAGCAGGGCTTTATTAAAACTGGTTCATTATAACAAAACAGCTGATCATCTGATCATTTTTCTTTTATGACTCTGAGTGAAGCAGAGATTGGAAGTCCACTGCAGAGAACAACATCTATTCTGGAGATGGATGCTCATATTAACAAACTGGTATAAGATCAGAGCCTCTTACTTACCTTGTCTCAGTTCTCTCACATAGTGAAACTTCTGCAGTTTCATCCCAAGCACTTTGATGTTTCCTCACTGATCCCTAATTTTGGACTAAAAGGGGTCATTAGATGTCTACTTGACTATAGAAGACCTGAAAATTTTACTACCTACATCTGACTTGAACTCAGTAAAATTAAAATTACTATTATACATCTTCCAGAGGAAAAAAATTAAAAATCTATGTTTAATCTGATGTTGGCAAGACAACAAACCTTTCCGTCCCTTAACAGCCTCTTTCAGTGGTCAATCCCCCCCTTTCTTAAAAATCTCTTTTTGTTCTTACATTCTCTTACTTTAAAACCATTGCCTCTTATCCTATCACAAGAGGTTCTGCTACTGTTTTTTATAACCCTACATTGTCATTATCTGCTTGTTCTCAGCCCTAGGTGTGCTTGGATGGCTATAGACACACAGGCAGTATGAGGTATCTAAGTTGAAATATGTCTTTCCTTAGGCAAGCTACTGTAATTGGAAATGGCTGACAAGCCCCTCTTCAGTCTGAAATAGAAGCAGCAAGCTTTAAAATTAAATGCAAGTTGAGAACAATTATCCAGAGCACAGGAGGAGTTCAGAAGTCCTTATGCATGTGGGAAGGGCACTTTTTCATATGGTTTATTTTCTTTTAAATATGGAAAAAATATGGAGCAAAGTAGAGTTATGTTACTGCAGTCCCCCCAGCAGCAGTGCAAAGCCAGAGACGAGGAAAACCTCCACCTTCAGCAAGCCCAGAGCCAGCTGTGCAGCTGGGGTTTGTCACAGTGTCCAACAAAATGCAACCACACATTAAAGCCTTTCAAACACATTCCACGGGGACCTCTGGCTCACAGTAGCACAGCCACATCCATGCAGGGTGGCTTGCAGGGGAAAGAGCTGGCAGGCTTTCTCTAGGGCACACTGCTGAAGAGCTGATGTGCCATGCTGCTGCAGGCATCTCTCGTGCAGCACGCTAGTATAGGATTACTGTTAATATGCTTATTCTGTTTCTTCTACAGCAGCCCAGGGATCATGACCAAAGCAATAGAGACAGCACAGAAAGGGAGATTTGGGAGGGCTTGACAGGCAGAAGGGTGATGGATTCAGCATGGGAAAAATCAGACTTTCAGAAATGCTTTTGAATAATCTTTTCCACCATAGCCAATGCTGTGCTCATGAGGAGCTTGTCACATGCATTTAAGTCCACCGCACTCAGTTATTTTCAGTCATAAACATGTTTAAGATTGCTGTCACAGTAGCCAGTACCACAGGAAAGAGATTGATCATCATGATCTTATGTATCTTGGGTAAAATATTTTACGTAAAGCAAGGTAAAATCAATACCAATAATCAAGCATTCACATCAAGAATATATAAACAGCACTTTTGTGGTCTTTATTCAGTAGAAAAAGCAAAAGATAAAAATAGGACACTCTTAGCTTTCCCAGTGAAATCAGAACTGAGAAGCTTTAATTCTCTAAGGTACTTATTTGTTGTTGTTTCTTATTTTTATTTTATTACCCTCCTCCAGCTGTCAAGATTCATAACAGGCTTAGAGAAAGGCAAGTGTAACTGAAGGCACTACTAGAATTATCTCTGTCGATCTCACTGTCAGTCTGACACTTTTCACTAGATTTTTTTATCTGACCTGTGCAATAGACAAAGGCAATTTCTAGCACTGAAGTTCTCTGACAGGAAGGATTAAACTGCTGTCTTTTTTTCAGAACAGGCTAATAGAAACCATAGATAAACAAAAGATAAATAATATCCTGTTAATTTATCCTAACAGAATCCAGTTAATTTTTCCCCAGATGGATTTTATTTTGCATGAAGGAGACTAAAGATTTGTCTACTGCCAACAGACTTCTAATTGGATCTTAACTGGAGATACTGAGAGGGCATACAATCCAAGGTATTTTTTTGGTTACAGCACAAAACATAGCTGGAAATGACAAGTGATTCCCTGTGAGCTCTTACTGTGCAAAAGTGACTTGAGCAGCCATGTAAAAACTTGGGACAGCAATAATAGCAAGTAACTCTCTCCCTGTTGCAGCAGACCTCTCCTTAGGGGTAGAAATGATCCAAGACACAGACTCTCATTCAACAACATGAAAAGGGTCCTGGTTTGCTCTTCTTTACACCTTAGCCATCCTGACTCTGACTATAGGAAGCTCCTACTGCAGGGTCCAGCTGCAGGCTCTGACTGTGGCTATTTCCTGCTGGACTGTGACTGCAAATCATAACATTAGTTTGCAGACTCTGGACACAGCTTCCACCTAGCTCAGCTATGACTGCAGACTCCAACTCCATCAGACACAGACTGACCTCACAGAAGATCTTCCACAACAGCAAAAACAAGCAAACTTCCTTGTTTCATTCATCTCTGTGTCTCTCTAGATTGTTCCTTCTTCCTCAGGGCTCCTCAAAGTTCTCTTCCTCCAAGAGCCTCCTAACCAGCCAGCCAACCCCTTTTATCACTCTTATCTTTACTAGTCACAGCTGTGACCCATTGAGGGAAAGGCTGTTCCTCTTATTCAGTAATTAGAACAACTGTGACTTATGAGGGGCAAGGTCACCTGTAATCTCTTCTTCTATACCTACATCTCCCTTGGGGTTTTTTCCCATAGTTTTTCATTGTATTAATCCAGATCACACAGACAATCTAAATTCCAGTATGGCTCCACAAAAGTTTCATTAGCAGACCAAGGCAAGGTTGATCTGCTGTCTGTCATAACCTCTAATAGCCTCCAAACAATAATCTTCAAACTTAGCTTCGCTGTCAGAGAAGCTGCATGCAAAATTTCCACTTTGTAAACATTCGTCTTCTGCAGATTAATATTAGAAGTTAGCTGGGTTCAAGAGCTGACCTATTTCTCCTTTTCTTGACTATTAGGGAAACGAAAGTCTAAGAATCTGTTCCCTTGACTGAATCAAAGCCACTGAACATCTGCTTGGGAAGCTTGGATATTGATGAAGACTGTGGCTCAGACTCTTTCCCAAAAAAACTGACTGCTAAGTAATTGTGAATGAATCTCCTTTTTCTCTTATCCATTCCAGCAAAATACACTTTAACAATCAAAAGTAAGGTTTTATAACTACACATTGATGAAAGGCTTACTCCTATAAACAAGTCAGGGAATGTCATCAACATTGTTTTACTTTACAACAGATGTATACATTCTAATACCAATGGATGAGACATTACACTTCTGAAAAATAAGAATATTGTTCTCTAATTCTAGGTTATACTTCTCATTACCAAGGCTTTTTCTACCTCTGAGGAGATGAAATCATAAAGTTGTGTCCTTAAGCGTCCCCTACCTTACACTTCAAGGAGATGCAGTGACTCCTGTTAGAGCTTTGCATTGTAAAACAGCCAAGATAGTTCTGTGTCCCAAACCATAATGCACCTGTGTCAGGAGCGGGCCTAGGAATTTCCAGGTGCTAGAGAGCTGCTGGTTCCCCCTTCACAATGTCTTAATCCCTGATGAATGTTTAGCTTCTAAAGTCAGTAAGAATAGCTGACGCCAGCCATGGCTCTAAACCAGATGTGATTATGGCTTGCTAAGATGTATGATGTGCAAGGTTTTAGAACAGTGTTTTGAAGGCATTTCTAGAGATGGAGAAAGGTAGAAGCCAGGAACACGTTATAAAAAACACAATAAATAAGTGAACCACTCTCAAGCAGGGAAAGAAATGGCCAACTCACCTGCAAATGCACTCCTTAGTAAGCAAGGCTGGATCACTCCTCTCTGTAGAAAGGGAGCATGAAAGTGACTATTTTAAGTTGTTCCACTGTTAATAACAGAGGCAGGAAAGATGTGACTAAGGTACTCCCAGATCCATAAGCTGCCTGAAAAAGTGGAGTGGCTAAGGGGAAATCATTGCTGTCAAACACAATCCTAGATAAGTAGGGAAAAACTGCTGTTAGAGCCTCACATACACACACATGTAAACACCAGGCTCCACTTCAGAACCAGCCTGAGCACTGATTTTTAGGATAACTAAAAACTTTTAATATAGCATTTTTAGTCTAGCTGAACTTGGTCATTTACTTTGGAAAAGAAAATCCTTTGGAATAAAATAAGCAATGCCAGCACTAAATATTAGGTACTGGTAATGCAGTGACACTTACCTTAGATAACCGGCCAAAGGTCTGACAGAGAGCTGTGCTGCCTGGTAGAAGAAATCTCCTGCTATTCAACAGAGCTGAGTGAATAACTGAATTTTTGTTTGTCTGAACTCCTAAATAAAGCACTGCCGAAAAGGGGAGGAGAGTGAGAAAGGACAATATTTTGCTCCGAATAAATTAGATTTTTAGGAGATTCCTACTAAACTGAAAAAACTGAAAATATTTCCATTACAGTTTAGGTCTTTTGAACAGAAAAAGGGCATTTGAAATAAAAGGCAATGCTTTGGCACCATATATAAACATGGGTGGGGTTTTTTTGTTTTGTTTTGGTTTGGTTGGTTGGTTGGTTGGTTTTTGCTTAGTTCTATAGAAAGTAAGGGAGCAGCATCCATACTGAAGTATATTCGGAAAATTTATAGGTGAGGTTGGCATCCCAAGTGAAGGAAATGAGTACCCTTATCTTCAAGGCACTCACTGTGAGCATCTCAGACTCGATTCCTGCACTTCATTGAAGAAATGGGAACATCAGGATTTCCCCGATGTGTATAGGCACAGTGTGGTGGAACTCTCCATAACCAAGGAGAAGTGCTCTAAAAGTCACCACCTTTCCAAACACTGGTACGATGAAGCTGGATACAAATAAAACTATTTGAATAAAGCTGTTCAACAAACTCAGATTAATAGCAGCAGAGCGACTGAAACACTCTTTTCTGGTTTATTGCTAACAAAAGGTGACCCTGCCCAAGATGGCAGCATCTCCACAGGTGTTGTGAGATGATCTCTTCAGGCAGGTACCATCAAGTACAAACCATTATCTGAGCTGTGTTTGTTACACGTCTGTTACAAATGATACTAACTCCAGTGTATTTAGTGCATCCCAGAAGCCCAATCAATCATTTTTGGAGGCAGCTGCTGAGGCAAGCAAGTGTAACTCCCCTGGCAGTAGGTTGGTGCACCCACACTCTCCTCTGTGCTTTGTCTGACCAGCCTATGCTCTCCAGGCTTCTCCTTTTCTCCATCTCCTCTGCCCCTCTCACAGTGTTAGTGTGACACAGGAAAAGTATTTTTAAAAGCCAGCACTGAGTGGGAGATTTTATTTTGGTGCTTTTTTCCAGGCATCATGACTATAATACAGTAGGAAAGAGATTAAAATTTGTTTTTTGATCAGGTCCCACTGGAGGACTTCTCAAGAGCACAAGCCAGTAGAATCGTTGCTTATGCTGTGTAGAGGTCAATCACCTAGACAGTAAAGATAGCTCATTTTATATTGGCCCCAAATGAAATGGGGGCTCCTTTTTGATTATATGGATGTAAAATATTTTCTGTATGCCACATTTGATTTGTAAATGTAGTGAGTAAAAAAAAAATGTAAGCTCAATACTAAAATTTAATCAACTTATTTTATTTGGATGGGAGTTAAATTTGGTGTTAAATTACCATAATGCAGTAAAATATAAAAGTTTTATGTAACAATGTATCTTTTATATGTATAGACATATACACACAAACTCATCCAAAGGACATATATATACATTTATATACAGATAGATAGATAGATAGACGTGACTGCAGAAATATGTAAAAATTGAGAAAAGAGTGAATTCTTACTGAACTTCAACAAATGCACTTTAATACAAATATAGTTGCATCTACACTGGACAGCTTTGAATACAAAATCTACTTTCTAACATAGATCTCTCTTCTTGCTTATTAAAATGGGAAATCTTCTTTTGAAGAGTATCCCAAGTTGCTAAGCTACAGAATAGAAGGGTACTGTTAAGCATATCTTATTTTTAGAGGCCACACATCTTCATTCAAGGACATCAGCTCATATTGGTTCAGTTGTTACCTTTGAGAGCAAGTCTTTTACTAAAGCTCTTGAAATTCTAGTCAAGTAGTGAGAATTTTGTTATTAAAAGAAAAAAGAAGATATCGTTTTTTCACAATCTATATTGTATATCAACTATAACCTCATTTTATCATTCTAAAATGCAACAGTAGAAAACCAGAAGTGTCTTTTGCCAGGTTTTTTTTTCCCACACAGGTTGGCACCCTGGTTCTGCCATGCTGGTCCTACTCTTTTATTTCCCTCGAGCATTTCTGCAATGGTTCACTCCTAGGGAATGGTTGACCCAGTGGACTGTAGCTTTAACTCCTGCTACCTCATCTGAGGGGAACCAGAAGCACACTTCTACCCTATTAGCATCTCTACTAGCCAGCCCCATAGGAGAAAAACATGAGATACTTTTTAAAAGTAAAGCTCAGCTACAGTCCTTATAGAATGGTTATGCTGCCAGTCCTATAGGTTTTAGTGTCTACATCATTCAGAGCCACAACAATCCATAGGGCTCTTCCAGGTTTTGCCCATAACCTACAGGAAATATTTCTGCCTAAATGAGGATTAGCAGAACTCTGACACAGTAGCACCAATTTAATCTAGAATCTGTAGCGTGGTAGTGTGTGATTCACTTTAATTTTGCTGCTTGCAATTGGACAGCCATATAATTTGTAGGCTAGAGGTAACCTATTTGCCAGCTCAGAGGGAGGCAGAGTCAGCCCAGCCCTCTATAGTAAAATAATAGATTGTGTGTACCAGATCCCGGAGTACCTTGTAATAGAGCTCCTGGATCTGTGGTCCGCTCACAACAGATGGCTGCAGAATATCTGCAAGGGTGATGGCCACAGCATTGTGTCTCAAGGTGCTGCTTTAAGTTTGTGTTTCCAGCTGCTAAACAGCAGGAGAAAACTAATAAATGCGGATGATATTTCTTTGAGCTCTATTTTCGGTTGCTTTATTTGCTAAAGAGGCAGTAGGTGATGAAAAGGACAGGATGAAAAGTGATGTGTACGGCTGTGAAAGAGAGAGAAAAATACAGCTGGGCATCTCTAATGAGGTGCAGTCCAGTTTATAAAAAAAACATTAAAAATTGTTGGGCTGAGCGCCCTAGAGCAACACAGACCCAGATTCTTTGCAAACAGGAACTAATTGCTAAAAGCTCTCCAGAGGACTTTTTTTCATTCCTTTCAGTTAGCATTGGCAAAGATTTAGATATTTCATCAAGAGGAATGATCTCTTATAAGTCCTTCTTTCTTAAATCTTTTTCCCTCTTTACTGATGTGAGGATTGGCACCAATTTAAGCAACTTCTTTCATCTCTGAACATGGACTTCCTTAAATTGGTTTAACAATTTAATCCATTTAGCTGAAGTCCATTCCAGTCAAATCCATTCAAAAATTGCATGGAATAGACCCTCAGTGTTTCACCCAAACCACTGCTCCATTAAGCAACTTCCGTCAGCAAGCTCATGTTGCTCCTTTTTTTTGGCAATGCACCCTGACACCCTCACCTGACTCCAACACAACCTAGGGAGTCTTTTTGAGTTGTTTTCAGTGAGAGAAAACTCAGTGTCTTGGAGATGGGCTGTGGATCTAGAGGTATGCTGGCTTTATTTATACCTAAATGAAAGCTGTTAAAACAGAGGCAACCTCTACAAAACCTCTAGCATGTAGCATGTACACAACACAGCAATGCCACTATTCCAAAAAGTCATCTTTCTTCAGAGCTGTCTGCAAACATCAACAACTATTGCAGGATTTTGTTGTTGTTGTTGTTGTTGTTGTTTTTTCCCAGTGAATTGTTCAAGTAGTAGCAAAGATGACTGTCAGCCTGGTATTTTGCCTGTGTTATAAGGAAAATAAGGGAACACAATTTATAGGTCTGCTGACATTTTGCCCAGTTGGGCAGCAGCACCCTGTGAGCTTTGCTGGGTGCTGAGGCATGTGGGAAAGCCCATGGTCACTGACACAGCATGGGACCAGGCTGACCCTTTGGCTATTCTGCCCCTTCCAGCCTGCAGCCTGCAAATTACAGGCTGCTCTCCCACTGCAAAACACACATGCTCTCATCCCCTAAGTTTGTTATGTTATTTTTATGTTCATGAAAACTTTAAAGTCAGGGTAAAAGGGACAAATAGTCCAGATTTGAAGATTTTCCATCTAGACCAAAAAAATGCTGCATGGCATGTGTGTTTAGCATTAGCAGGAAAATAAATGTGCTGTTTTCAAATTTTTGCTTCAGGGTCAGCCAACATCAGTCTACCATGTAACAGCTTTGAGGGGGGAAAAAAAGCTTCACTTAAGGATACATCTGCCAGAGTAAACAGTGCCTCAAACCAGGGAAATCTAAAGCACATGCCTTATTGTCAAGTTTGGTTTAACTTGTTTTACAAATCAAAACAGCAGCTCACTTTTTAAAACCTATTTTTAAGTCCACTGGTGTTTTATCAGGGAGTATAAAGACCTACATTACTGTTTCTGTCCTTGCATTTTAAATCAAATATGATATACCAATTTCTTTTCCATGAATTAATGTCTTAGCCCATTCTTACATGCAGCTCTTCCTACCTTTTCATCATTTCTCATAAGCCAAAGGATCAGATTCCCCATTTTAACTGTCCTGATACACACTGCTCTTTGTGGGCAATCTTTCTGTAGACACTGAGTCTTCTAACGAAATATGTTAGTGTTCTCTGTAGGGTGAGACCAACTAATCCCCAATCCATGCTGGAAAAATACAACATTTTTGTGAATTTGTGTGGACAGGAGGAAGTTTGTGCTAAAAATTGACTTCTCCTTAAGAAGCAAAGCACATACCAAATGAGAAATCTCCTGCACTTCAGGTATGTGCAGACAATGCTTCTGATTAATGTGGGAGTATTTGCGTGCATATCTGAGGGAAGAATTTGGCTCTTCACTCTTAAAATAAAACACTGAAGAGTATTTAAAGAGCAAAACCAAGCCTGGAATGTTTTGAAGGCATTTCTAAGAACCTCTAAGAAAGGAAAAAGTCTTTGCCAAACACAGACAAACCTCATCAAACCCTATAGCTTCCTTTCAACTTTTATTGTTTCTGTTCCCCCACAAACCAAGCCTCAGCAGGTAATTCTGCTTGCTCGACTGCGGCTGAAGTTCCATGATTGTTTTATTCCAGTCAGAGCCGTGTTGAAAGGGGTGGGTGGGGTGGTCCCTCCCCACTTTTTCATCTACCCAAAGCTACTTGTGCCCTTGCAGCTGTGAGTAATTTGTTCGGTTCTGCAGGAAGCTGGACCAGGGAATGGATCCAGCTAAAAATCAGCTTTCCCTCACCCATCCCTCCATTGTGCCTTGCTCCTCCAGCACTGTTGGATGAGCAGTAATGTGAACACATGGAGAAGATGTGGGTATGCGACTGGATGAACAGAGAGAAGGAGCTGGCATTTTCCTCACAGCCCTCCTACACAATACTGGCTGAAGCAACCATACAACTTTGGCCTAAACCTAAGGATAAAACTACTCAAGAACTGTTCTAAGATGAGTGGTGTTTAAACACCCTGCAAGTCTTCATTGAATATAAACAAAGTCCTTATTAAAAAAAAAAAAAGACAATTAAATATTGCATTTCTACATCTCAAGTGTCAGCCACACACACTGATGCATGATAAATAAGGGGGAACTTAAATGGAAAGAGATTACTATTTACTGGTGGATGTGTTGTTGGATCAGTTACACTCAACAGGGCTTAGCATATCTACTGGGAAAGACCAATTTGGTGATATCAACTTAAATTTTCTCTTTTTTTTCAGTGTAAATTTTTGCATTTGTTCATTTTACATCAGTAAAATACACATAGTTATCAGGCAGTCTACTTCACTATAATTGTGGTTTTTGATGTTGTGGTGGAGCACTGAGAAAGTATTTGATGCCGCCATGGTAATAATAATTCCGTTTTAAAAAAACTCTAAATATCAAGTACTTACTATCAAAAATTACCTAAAACAAGCAAATATAGGAGATGGCCCATTTTATATGAAAATCTATTAAAACTGAAGCCAGCTCTTTAGAATATCCTTGACGTAAGTTCAAAAGGTAAAGAGATTAAAGCCATGCTTAATGGCCAAATGTTGAAGTCCATTCAAATCTGTGAGCCTTTACTAACTCCAGAAGGACTGGCTACATGTGAGTGACTGCTCACCGATACCAATGTGTGTCCAACAGATCCCATATCTTTCAATAAACTGCATCAGATTCAGGCACTCAGGTGTGAAGCTGGAGTGAGATCAAATTTTGGCTTCAGCCAGGATGTTAACAGAAGTGGTAACAGAAGTATTGACTGTAGCATGCAGCTGGATACAAGGAATAAAGGAAATAAAGCACATCTGATTCCTGCCCAACATCAGCCAGATTGCTCTGAGATGGGAGGAAATGTAACTTTCTAAAAAGATTGGTGTTTGAAGTGCTCCTTCTCTCTTGCGCAGCAAGAAGCATTGATTCAGCTTCCCAGCATTCTTGTGAAAATTGCTTAAATGGCACATGCTGGAGCCTCCCATGCAGGAACTCAGGAAGGTACATAACTCACCAGGAGCACTCAAGAACACTCAAGAACACTCAAGAATGGGTAACCACACCAGGAAAGGATTGAAACAAAGGGAGGGACAGGCATGATTCTACAGGAGGGAAAGGGGAGGTGAGGGACACAATTAAGCAGCACTTTGGGAAGCGGTGAATGCTCCACAGGAGAGATCACCACCTCCTGGGGCAGTGCTCCCATGGCTGGTTGGTGAGGTCATCATCACCACAGACTCTTCTTGCCCCTGTTGATGTCCCAGACAAAGGCAGTATTGGATGGCCATGGCTGGGAAAGGAAACCTCACTCAGCTTCTCAGAACAGTACCCAACAGCCTGCATGAAAAATGGGGTCATGGCCCTGCCCAAACAGCTCTGAGGTGGCCCAGCTCCACTTCTTATCACCAGGACTCAGCATTTGGGTGTCTTTGGACGCTCAGCCGTGCTGACTGTCTCTTGACATCTGCCCTGGGTGTGTTTTGGCTCCCTGCAGAGGAATGGGTGACCCTGAGCACTCAAAGACAATCTTCACATCCCAAAAGGAAATCCCACGTTTTTCCATTTCTTCTATGTCTTCCAGTTAGGATCTTGTACTTCAGTCCCAAAAGCTGCACTTCCTGCCTAGAGGCACCATCCATCCCATGCATGGGTGAAACAGATTGTGGACACAGATGGAAATTTTGCCCCATTATTTAGCAGCTGTAAAAGGAAAAATTACATCAGCCGATTGCCTGCATACAAATGGCCCCAGCATATCCATGCAGTTTCTTTTATTTACTAAAGATATTGGCAAAGAGCCACTTCCCCATCCAGCAAGTCTCCATCCATCTGGAGGTCTGGGCTGTCTGTACACCTCGTGTCGACAGCAAGTGTCTCAGTCTTTCAAGATTTCAAGCCATTAAGGACTCCAAAGAAGTTGAAACTTCTTCCAGGGCAGGCTCAGTTGTGTCTGTCCAAGAACAGCACAAATGAGGTGTGGATCCGATCAGCTACATGCATTCCTGTCGTGGTGGTGTCATATGTAAACAGCTTTTCCTAATCTACTCATTGACTGCAGACTTCTGTCATGTTTGTGGAGGAGGCCGGAGAACCTGAACAAATGTCTCACAGCAGTGCCTTGTGGAACAGGATAGCTGAGACACCAGCCCACTTGGATCCCTGTGCAGAAAGCCTTTGTTGTCAAGAGCCAACATCTCTCATTTTGGTTCAAACTCAAATTTAGTATGCAGACATTCAGCTCAGAGGAAACCTTTTAACAGCAGCTGGCCATTTTAATTATAGAAAGACTATAAACAATAAATTTCTAATATTAGGTACATTTCTCACAGTCCTTGTTTCTGAAAATAATGTCTTAGGACCATATCCAAGCCCCACTGAATCAGTGGAAAGTGTCCCACTGACCTCATTGTGATTGGATCAGGGCCTTAGTTTCTTAAAATAAAATTTTACAAGGTACAGGCTAATCCTATTTCACATATTTTTAGTTAAATGGCTGAAAGGGTTTTTTTCTCTCCATTAAGATCCATGGAAAACCAAGACACAGCCACAATCCTGGCAACAAATATTCTATAAGGAATTCAAATACAAATAAGTTGTGGGGTTGAAATTGTTTTACACTTGGGCTTCAAAATGGTGGGTTCAGAGCGCAGGTCCTGGGAGCAGCTGTGAGGGCCCAGGTCACTGGAAAGGGGTGGCTCACCTTCACCTGGAAAAGCAGCAGTGAGCCAGGCACAAAGCTGCAGGCTGTGTTCCAGACTGCTTACCAAACTCCACCAATATTTCATTTGTTTAATTTTTCATATGTAGCCAAGCTCTAGGCAGCTGTGAGGAGCTAGAGCTACCAAAACACTGCATGACAAGCTGTGCCTGCGGTATGTCCACCCACACCAAGCCTCAAAAGCAGTAATGCACTCCCAAGAACATCTGATTTTGTGACTTTCCAGCCCATAAAGCTTCAGATAAGCTTTAGATAAGTAAATGGGGGCTGTAGGAGGAAGTTATCCAAACAAAAGTATCAACCTGCTCCTTTTATTCTTTCCCTCTCCACTGGTGCAAATTGAAAAAGGAAACATATTGGAAAAAGCAGGGAAGTTGCTAGGAGCAAGCAGAGTCAGTCACATGCAAACAGAGGTTGTCTCTCCTGCATCCAGAGGAAATCCCCATCTTTGTCACTGCAGTAGCTGCCAGGCCAGCAGTCAGAGACCCCCTGCACTAATATCTACAGCATGGCAGAAGGTGTCATTTTCAGAAGATGTAAAAACCATAAGGGAAAAAGAGGAGAAAACAAACCACATGAAAAAGAAAATCACGAAATTGAAAAAATGCTAGGGACACAAATGGAAAGTTTATGCTCCCAACACACTCAGTTACTGCCACAATATTTCTGGTTTGCCTAGGTTTAGTTTAGTTTTAACTCTATGAGCTCATGCTGCCTCTTGTGAAGTTTAAGGACCCTGTTCCTAGCTGTATGAAAATCGTGTACCACCCTCCTGGCAGCGCTGGTTAGCCCTGCACACTCAAAGGCAGAGTAAAAGGCAGAGTGAAATGCCCCAAAACAGACCTACCCCAGTCAATGCCTCCTGAAAAAGGCCTGGTACAACCCTCCAAAATGCATAGATTGTAATGGTATCTGGATGTGGAGCTCAGATAAAACGCACGCAGCCTGGGTTGCAATTAAAGTGCACTCAAACCTGACACATTCAAAGAATATTTTGACACATTGGCGTGCAGATATGAATGCCATAGGTCAGATGAAAGAGAAGGGGCTAGAAAAACACCAGGAAGACAAAATGAATCCATGACAGCACCATCCAATTTCACCGTCAGGAATAATGTATTTATTTAATGCCTGAGCCAAGATTTAAATTGCCAACAGCTTTGTCATCATACCCTTTCACCCCTGGCTCACTTTTGCATACAGCATATCACAAGACACAACAATTCATTTTCTCCTGTCTCACTTCCTGTCAAACCCTCCTGCATGTTGCATAGGGATTTCTTGCCCCATAACTGGGGATTAAATAGCCAAGTGATCCAACAATGCAGGCACTCTGTTTGATTTTTCCAGCTTGTTAGCCCAGTCTTGCCTCTGCTCCCTTGGCTTTCTGAGCACATGTTCATATTTTAAAACCAATTTTAAGTTTAAAAAGTATTTTTCCCTAAGCTGAAGAAGTTCTGAATGACTGATCCTAAACGGGGCCTGTTCAGAAAGTAGGCAAGTCTGCCTGGGGAGCCCTCCAAGCACAGGGTGCTCATGGGCTTTTTCCTCTGCAATCTCTTTCCTCTTTCTCTGCATCTGCTTAAACCCACTAGAGCCTAACAGAGGTAGAAAGAGCCTGTCCTGGCAGCTTGGCCCCCAGATGCTCTGAGGCAGCACTGAAGCAGCCCCTGCACCTCATCATCCTATTATCTACCTCTCCTAAGTAATTTAGGAAAGGAGTCGTATAAACAACAGAAGGGCTAAAAAGTATGCTTTAAAATAGGATACACAAACAAGAGATTCTATTGTCATCAAAAAGAATATTAAGGGTGAGTCTTGTAAGCTGATGCACTGATGTGGGAGTTGAAGACAGAACAGATTTTTAGATGAGCTTGCCTGGCAGCCCTAAGATTAGCTCAGTTGGTTAGGGCATGGTACAAATAATGCCAAGGTTGTTGGTCCAATCCCCTAAATGGGCCATTCACTCAGGAATTAGACCCAGAGATCCTTGTGGCTCCCTTCCAACTTAGAATATTCTGTGATTTTTTTGTGATAATTCTCCTCAACCAAATTACCTCTCAAATTAATCCTGACTTTGTGTAGATCAAGTGTTACTATTGCCAAGCTTATTTGGGTGATTGGTATTGAACAGCTTGGCCAAAAAAATTAATATTTTTTATCCTTGGCACACATTCAAAGGTTTATTCAGTGATCATGAACTTGTGATTTCTGGAGAACAGCTAGTCGCTCCAGTTCCACTGTGCTGCCCCAGTTCTTGGATTAGGTGTCTTAATTATTCTCAATCTTTTTTTTCACGAAACATTTTCATTTAGTTGACAAATATGTGTTGCTTTGCTAAAGAAACTGGTTTGCAACTCTTCTACAACTGACCTTCTAAAAGATTTGTGCAATTACAACTTACATTTGCAAAAAAGTGCACAGTAAGCAAATGAAGATGCTTGGAAATGCAGCCACGGGAAAAGGTTTCTAGATGTCATTGAAATGTCTATAAATAAGTTTTCTCACCGCTTACCCTAGTGGTTTAGCAATCCAGACTGCGGGTAACATTTTATGTCCATGTAAACTATACCATTTCCATTGGCTTCACAGGGGATCTGACACCGAACCCAATGCTAAATTTTGCATTTTTGTGTTTAGAATTTGCAGACAGGAGAACAGCCATCTATATGTAGATGTACTCCAGTCATTTTTAACAACAATGTGCAGAAAAGTTAAATTATCCATTTTCATCAGCAAGAGGAAAAGCCTCATAAAATCAAAATGTCACACTAAGGACCCTTTCAGTTTTAGTTCTTTCTTTATTTCCTTAAAGAATGCTTTGTTTCTACTGCTGTCTTGTTACCATTCAACCCTGAGAAATACAACCTGGACGCTTTACCACTCTGCCCACCCCCAGATATGCTTACAGCCAAATATTGCTTCCCCTTCCCTTTTCAAAACAAACATCCTCTCACTGGTCACCCCTTGCTGCTCAGAAGACCCTACAGAAGAGGTCAGGATACTTTGCAGATATTTGACAGCCAGCACAGCAGAGGCTTTTCTTTTTTTTCATAGGAGAACCTACAGAAGGCTGAAATGTGCTTGAACGTGGCATACTTGTCAGAATAGGGCCCCCACCAGTGCCAAGGGCCACCCTTGGGGGTAGGGTCTCCTGGGACCAGAGACCCCAGAGCTCTCTTGAGCACTCTTCTGACCGGCAGTAAGAGGAGCAGTGGGCAGCAGAGAAGGACAGCAATTCCAAGGGTGCTTTGATGATGCAGCTGGTAGCAGTTTCTGCTGGGAATGGGTGAGACAGACAGGACTGACAGCCACCAGGCTGTGGATAGGCAGTCTGGGTCACCAGGGTTAGGCTCACAACTAACTAATGAGCTTCCTGCCCCTCTTAAAAATATCTTGGTTTTCTGCTGTTTACTTTCCATGACCACACAAGCTTCCAGTTCTGTGAAATAAGGACTTCACACCCTTTTGTCTAGCTTAGCAAGCAAGAACAGCAGCCAGTCCATTAGTAACATTCCCTTGGCTTTTATGCTGCTTGAGGTATTTCAGGTTTGCATGTCACAATTGCTATCCATACCAAGATGTCATTTTCAGCCCAAGAACTGAGTTGCTCACATGTCCATTTAATTTAATTATCAGTCTTAGAAGTGATTTGAAGTGTGAGGGTTAGTTATAGAAACAGTAAACATCAAACCAAACTGTGGGTGACCTCTGCAGGAGACATGAGCAAAGCCTACCTATTGTCAATCCAGGTTCAGTTCCTGAGCTACCCACCAGTGGGAGTACAAGGGGTGCATTCCTAGAGTCACAAGTTAAAACCAAAGGATACCCAAAACTCAGTGTTTAGCCAAAACAGGCCACTGGAGTTTATAAAGGTCATACTTTTGTTCACAGGTTGGGATTTCTACTCTGTGAGGTCTTGCAGCTAAAATAATGACTTCCTTCTCTGAAGTCCCATTTCAACGATACCTAAAAAAGTTGACTCTGAGGATAGAAAAGGGGCAAAGCTGCATAACTACTGGCATTTAAAAAGCAACAATATATGCTTTATCATATGGCTTTTGACACAATCTTGACCTCCTGAGATTTTGCTCTTGAAAAGACTATCCGAAAAACTTTTTTGTCTTAAAGTTTATAACTAAAATACATTTTTCTATCAGTGCTGCATATAGAGTTGGGTGGGTTCTACCTGTTCAGGACACATAAAACATTCACTTTGATTGCATCACTGATGTAAGCATTAGTCTGCTGTTTTCTAATTGGCCTCCAGGTTCTCCATAATCATCTCTCCAAATGACAGGAGGAATAAGAATGATGAGCACCTGACACTGTTGGAAACCCCAGTACGTATCAGATGTCACAGGGCACATACCACTTAACAGTGTAAATACAGCCAGGGTTACACAGCTTTAGAGAAGTACCTAAGTGTATGTGATAGCTAGCAGTAAATACTCTCTTGTAAGTGATGCCTGTTATATGTAAAACTGGACACATACAGCCTTTTTTCTTCCTTTCAAACTAAGAAGGCAGTTTTTTTTCAATTAAATAGTTATTGCAATAATACTTAGAGCTGATGCTTTCTCTGATCTACCTCTGAAGAATCATAGAATGGTTTGAGTTAGGCAGGAAAGGGCCTGCCTAAAAACCATCTAGTTCCAACTTCCCTACCATGGGTAGGGACACCTTCCACTAGACCAGGTTGTTCAAAGCCCTCCAGCCTGGCCTTGAACACCTCCAGGAACAGGGAATCAGTGCTTCTTTGGGCAACCTGTTCCAGTTACTTACCGTCCTCATAGGGAGGAGAACAGAGTGACTAAAAAAGAACTTAAAATGGAATTTTTTCAGGGGAATACCTATTAAGTCTTTAACAGACTAGCTGATGCCTACCTTAATGAGACTTAGCAGTGCATTTTCAAAAACTGTCCATATGGATATTTATGAAATGCATACACATAAGGAGACTGAATTCTTTGCTGGGCCACTCTGATATGAGGAAGCACTGTCAGGTTAAATACCAGCAGATGATTATCTACAGAAATGATCCACAGATCCATAAAACCTATAAGCCCTGAGTTTCCTTCCTGTGGACATAGGTGCGTAGTGTAATACTTTATGTCCTCTGTAGAGAGAGAGAGTGTTCACACCCCATCTCTGAACCAGGAAGTTTAGATATCAGCAATAGTCCTTCCACTGAAAAATCCGTACCATTATAGCAGACAGTGGAGTCCTGTGTCCAGCTCTGGGCTCCCAAGTACAAGAAAGACAAGGATGTACTGCAGTAATGCCAGTGAAGAGCTGGTGGGATGGTCCAGGCTGGAGCCCCTGGAGTAGCAGGAAGATGAGGCAGCTGGGCTTGTTCAGCCTGGAGGTAGGGCATTTACTGCTGCAGCTCCCTAATGGGAGGGTGTAGAGAGGACAGAGCCAGCCTATCACCAGAGCTGGTGCTCATCAGTAAGGCAGAGGACAAACAGCACTTGTCATATGAAAAAAAATCTGATTAGATATTAGGAAAATAGCTTTGCCATGGGGGTGATTAAACACGGAAACAGAGGCCCAGAGAAAGTATGGGATTTCTGATCCTGGAGATACCAAAGCTTGACTGGATAAAGTTCTGAGCAACACAATCTAAGCTGGCCTTGCTTTGAGATGGGGATCTGGACCAGGAGATCTCTGGAGGTCCCTTCCAACCTAAATTACTCAGAGATTCAATGAGAATGTGTCTAAGTTATGTCAGCAGAGCTGTGCCTCCTCTATTAATGGTCGGGAATTTTAACCGTTACATGAGAATTTGGAATTAACTGGATATATAATCAGCACAGGAAATTAGATTTTCCCCTTTAAATTAAACTGTCATGGTAGGGAGGAAAATAAGCAGGAATTGATAGTGCTCTGTAGTGTATTGTATAAAAGCAACTGCTATTGTTGCTTTTTCATTTCTTCCCACGAGCAACAAAAAAAGTATTTTGAAGCAGTGTAAAACCAGACAGGTAATCCCTATTTACTTTCCTTTTATGCCTCATAGCTCTGCCTTCTTCTATGCATTATTTGGTTTTGGATGATATGGACCTAAGAGCTGTTGTCACTGCTCCATTCCTTCAAGCTGCTATATCTTATCCTTGCCTTTTCCCTTACTGTCCTGGTTCTTGCCCCTCCCTTTTCCAGTCTTTTGCAAATGACAATAGCTGCCTTCAGCTGTACCTGATCCGCAGATAGCAGAAAAGCCAGAGTGTAATCTGACTTCTTTCATGGCCAGGGAATTAAACTCATTTGCTATATGAGTTGCTGGAAATAATGGCAGTCACTGTTCGAGAGAAGATCGCCAGGACCTGTCCAGAACCAAAGCACTACCCCAGGAGGGGCCTGGGACCTGGACTCAAACTTGGACTCAGACTTGGAATCAGATCATAATTTGGGAAGCAGGAGTCTACTTTGCAGCAAAATGTCTGGTTTTGGGAGGCAGAAGGGAATTTGTCACAGTCAAGTACTTGGGATCCAGTGAAAAGAGTCCTACAAGCTATTTGCAAGAAAACTGTTGCCATTTATTTTCCTTACCCTCCTCAAAACAGGGCTTGCATGCATTCCTTGTTAATATGCTGAATTGCCGCATCAGCTCCTTCTCCCAATGGCAAAAGCTTGACAAGCCCATGGATGTTAGCTAAACCCCTGCATTAGTATGGCGACAGAGCAAGCACCCAACACAGCAAGCATGTTTGACCTCTGAGAAAAACCCCTCCTGCAGCCAAAGACAAAATTAACAAAACATCAGTGTTTAATATTTAGCAGGTGTAAACAGGGTAATTCTGAACCTCACTGCGATAAATCTGTCCTCAGATTATTCTCTCTGTGCTTTCAAACTTCAGCGCTGCTATGGTTCTTAGAAAACTATCTTAAGCTCAATGCAAAATTCTAAGTACTTAGGCATATACTATAAAAGTGGTTTTTGGTTTTTTTAATGAAACTGGTAACTGCAGGATGACATTTAGACTGAAAAAGCATCTTTACTTTTTAAAGTATGAAAATCAACAAACAATATAACAAAATAGGAAAATTAAACTGTGAGGAATGCTTGGGTTACCTCTTATGTCACAGTGAAATCACTTACTACTGATATGATCCACCTATAATTCTAACTAAAACATGGTTCACATGAATATGATTTCACCTGTGTGTATAGGCACATACAGAATATACCTATGCAGCTTCACTATTTTAAACTATCTGTGCTTCAGTGAAACCAAGATAAATTTTGCATGTCATTAAACTTAATCAATGAGCTAATCTGAGATTTGCTTTTAAAATTTCAAATAATCAGTTAATTCATACAAGGGGATAGATTCTGAGCACTAAAGGGATGTGATTTGTGTGCAACATCTTTGAAGGATAAATTCTAATCAGCTTTCATTGCAGTGTATTTTGCAGCAATTGTAGCAGACCTCAGGTAAGAGTTAAAGCCAAGTTCTTTCACCGACCTTTGCACTTAAACAGGTAATTATAATTTGATGGTATGTACAGAAATAAGGATTTTTTTTTAAATTGGAATTTTTATANGGGGGGAGGAGGAAGGAGTAATTTTTGGCTACTGTAAAGTAATGTGGTTATTAAGTGATAGAAAGGTTTGGCTCCTCACCTGAGATACAAAGTTGATATCAGCAGCTCTCAAGCTATTGCAATGCAGATTAAACAGGTTAGCTGGAACTGTCAGTGCCTGGCAGGCTGATAGGAATGCTCTCTTGCCTTGAATTACAAGGAAAGTTGTAGGAATTGCAGCACCTCAGCTAGATACAGGACATTCCTCAAATACATTATCATGTGTAATTCAATAAACAAAAGAAGAAGCATAAATTCAAAAAGCTTTCAAAGAAAACTCAGAGTGGCAGATAAATCTGAAACAAAACCTAATTTCCACAACGAAAAATTCACCTCAAGAAAACCGAATAAGCAAAGGGTCCTTGCTCTTACAAAACTCACCCTGTGTGCGTGCACGCATACATGTGTGTGGTTCCTGCGGTTATGGTATAGGAGGCCATTGAATTATCAAACCAGTAATTTTGCCATTAGTTTTTCAGTTTTCTTCTTGCTTGCATATTCTGTGGTCAAATCCATTAGCAAGTTAGAGTGATAAACACCTGGAGTCTATCAAAAACAAAGAGAGTCTTATTCTATATGTACAACCAGCCAGGCGAACATAACGAGCAAAGACTAACTGCATAATATAGAATTCAAACAGGAATATGTTTTTTATGATGTGCCAGCATAAGGGAGATCAAAGACTAAAGCCAAATAAATAGCAACTGGGTACCAGCAAAGGAAACATATTCAGAACTCAAAGTAATCAGAAACAAACCCAGTGTATGCCAACACCCTCTGAATTCAAAAATAACATTTTCCTCATTTTCATAAAAGGTTTGAAGGCTGGCAGATTTTATTTTCGTTTCCAATCTACTTTTTATATGGCTGGAAGGGAACTTTCATTTCTCACAGACAAAGGAATATGAAGAATCATCTCCTCACCCCATCGTCTACTTCCTTATGGTGTTTTTTTGGAGTTACCCCACCACCATCTCCCTGCTGCCATCTGATTGAATTTTCCTTGGATGCTTTGTGGAATTTGCCAGCTTACATTAAGCATTTCTTGAGCTCAGCTCCTCATCTGGAACATCGCCTAGCAAACTGCAACAATCTGTCTGGCACCTGGGGACTGACAGCAAATTTTTCCAGGTGGTAAAAACAGACACCCAGAATTAGAGGCCAACACTACTTTGTGAGACAGTTTCATCTAAAGGGAAAAGCCCAAATGACTAATTTCCAGTGTCCTGTTTAGTACCTGCAGCTTATCTACATAAACAGTTCTAAATGACTACTACTACTAAAAAAAAAAACAAAAACACTTGTAGGGTGGGGAGGATGGTGGAGGGGTTGGAAGAAGGAGCAGGGAAAAGATACAAGGGTGGCAGTGAATCGACAGGCTGAGCCTGGGGGCAAACAGTTACATCTGTGCTTGATTTGTCAGGGATTTACATTAGTGAAACTTTAACTCTTCAGATGATAAGTAAGATTACACTTACAGAACAAGTTTATGCAAATAAAGCTTCGTCTATGGAGTGTGTGAGTCCAGACACAGTGGATTTGGCAGGTTTCACTGAGCCTGGTGGCTGGGTTTAATAACTGCATTTACATAAAGGATTAAGACACCTGGAAAAGTAGCATGGTAGTTTACTGAGATATAAATAACGTTAATTGAGAGGTCACAGTATGCAAAACACCCCATATACGTAAATGAAAATCATGGAAAATGATGGGGCAGGGGCTTGTGTCTTGCTCTTAGTTACATCAAGCTAAGTATTATGTACAAGCTCATCCATGCCTTTCTTAGTCCTGATTTTAGTCCCCATCACAGAACCCCATTCTAAGATTGATACAACCAACAAAAGTGCCTTTTTCTTAAAAATCCAAAACCAAAATAAGTGGTTCACACAAACTAGCATCAGGAGATACCCAGAATTCAAAGGATCTGTAGGAAATTACTTAAAAGCTGTAATCTAAATAAGCAGTGTGCTAGATAACTCAATTTTACCCCAAAGCCCAAGAACATGCTCCCATGCAACAAAAAACATCTCTCTTGAGCTACAGAACACTGAAAAGTGTGCTTACACCTAATTCTAACTTGCTTTACAAATTCTGGGATACATACTAGAATTTTGACTTAGCATACTTGTGAACTGGTAAGAATGAGATAACAAACCATTTGCAAGAGTTATACCATACCTCTGCATTAATTTATAGCTTGGTCAGCAATTTTAATTCATTTTCATTATACTTAAAAGTCCAAAATTATTGTTTCTCAGCTTATCCAACAGTTCAGCAGAGCACAGGCAGACCTTTTGCAAAATACTATAGTGTCCATGCATTTATATTTCAATCTCTTTCCAATAAATATATTTTTAGAACAATTAAAATGTTGCTTACACAGAGCTAAAAATAGCTTGCTTTGGGGTTTTTCCCTTTCTCCAGGTTTTTAATAAGCTTTGCTTAGTTCTGTTTTTTTTCCAAGCTATTGGCTACATGCAAGCAAAAGATTTGTCCCCATGCATGCTCATTGAGACACTGCACTGCACATGCACTGCACTGAGGTGTACAGGGGAACAACAGTGTTAAACTCATCTGCAGTAATGTACTGCTCTTCTGGTTGTGCAAAAGCCCTCTGTGAAGAGACTTGGCCTGAAACCTGCTCAGAATTGCTGCAAAATACACTGAAGAAATATACATTCACAACACAAATTATGTCTATTCTCTGACCTCAAAATGATCAGTTTTGCTCCTGTGCAATCCAATTATATCATTGCTATATTTAGATGGAGTGGGAAGCTGGTTGAAATATGGGGCAGGAGCAGCTGGCCTTGTCTAGTCAGAGGGAATGTTACTGCTGTATATATTGACCTTATCCAAACAATTCCATATATAAAATGAAAAGCCAAGACATATAAGCATGAGGTATGAACATATCAGCAGCCATGTTCGAAAGGGATTAGGTTATGGAAGGGCCAGTTCAGCTGTGTGCTGCTGCTGGCATCTGTTAAGAGCACGGGAAAACACTCCTCATGTTTTGGTCAGTGAGCCAGATGTATCACTTCATTCATCCTTGCAGTTGGATGCTGATAACATCTGAAAGCAAACAAAGGTGATGATTTGGAGTGGCTGCTAGTAGGCACGCAGTTCTCTTTCCACTTATCATGCTCTGCTTTGGTTGGATGTTTCCCAACAGACAAGATTATAGCTTGCCTTAGAAAAGTGGCCATGTTCACGAAGAATTACAGATTGTGGTCACAGTCCAAATTTAGACAAGGCTGCAACACCCCAAGAAATACAGCCTAGCGTGGTTCTGTTTGTGGGCTTCTCACCTGACGAAACATATGTCTAAGTAATTACTTTTCCTCCAGGGTTTATGATAGACAAATGCCAGCAGCCTTCAGCTATTTGGTTCTCTGTGTGTCTGGACTAGTGAGCTCCAGCCCATCACTGGCACAGTGTGAGGGCCTTCTGGCCTCCTCTGCTCCTCTTTGGGATTCAAGCCATGACCCACTCCTGAGTCAGCTGGCTTTCTAAACGCGGAGTTCAATTCCGTGATCTTTGAGAAACATTATAAAAATTATCTGCAATTTACTGCAAACCTCTCCATCAAATTCTAATTATTGTCAACCTATTAAATCTATTTTTGTCCTTACTGCTGAATATTTATGCCCAAAGGAATTATTTAAATAAACTGCACACTAACTGTGCAGTAGGTTACAGGGAAAGTTGCCTTAGAACAGCAGCAGATGTGAGCTAGAGGGATTTTGTTGCATAGGGCAGAGCATCTCACACCACTGTGAGTAATTTTGGTTAGGGCTTCCTGCTGTGCAAACTTTCTTTTTTTCACATCTCAGTCTGTTTGTTGCTGAGGACAGTTGATGAAAACAGACCCATTTCCCTTGAAGTGATGATACAGCATTTTCCTAACACAGTATAAAATGTACAGAAAAGCAGCTTATTATTCCCTGTCTCTGACCAAGTTAATTGGATATTAGCATTAGAATCATGTTAAGTAATCTCTGTCAAATCCTATTAGCTCCCTTGCTCTCTTCCAGAGTATCTGCTGAATGATACAAAGCTTGCAGTAAAGCTAATCCTTGTATACCTTATAAGTGCAGCCAGAGTATTTTTTTTGTCAAAGTAAAAGAGACCTTCAGGCTTCCCATCATCCACATCACAGGGAGAGCTTACCATTCTCTTGTGGCAGCCTCAGCAGTAACCAAAGACAGCAAACTGGAGACACTAACCTGTGCTGCAACCATAATTTTCACAATTGTTCATAACCTGGGTTGAGAATTTAAATGCAAAAATATGCTGAAACCCAAAGCTATAGTTCCCACAGCAGCTATAACTCAGTCATGGTATTTGGACATATATTGTGGAGTATAGACACAGTAATGCAAAACACTTAAAGCTACCCCTTGGTTATGGTTGGCTGGGGGAATCATAACTCTGAATTTCCTGACTTTTGTGTTAAGATCTCAGCCATAAATATTGCTTTAATGTAGCTTTGTGCAGTGGGTTTACATTGGCATTGGGAGATGCTCATACGGAAACAGTAGAGAATTAGTGTGGTATGCTTATTAAATGAGTAATGCGTTCAGAATAATTGCTGGGGTGAAATCATGGCCCCAGTGAAGTCAAGAGAGGCAGGGTTTTAACTCAAAAACATCTTATTCAGGGAAGAAAGCAGCAAATGTCCAAGTGGTTTTGATCTTTATTAAAAAGGAAAGAATTTCAGATCAGTTCCCTCTCTCCAAATCAGGGCTCTAAAGAAATAATCCGTTTATTCCAAAGAACCTCAAATAGCAAATGGCTGGGGGAAACATTGCCTCCACAGAAAAACTTAGAGGTTATTTGTTTTGTTTTGTTTTCCTTTGCTGTTTTCCACATTAAATACCCCAAAGTGACTAATTTTTTTTCATAATTATTTGAAAACTAAAAGAATTACTTGTTTATTCTGACATTTTACTGTTTACCAGTTAATGACAGTAGAGTTAATGATCTCAGAGATTACCCAGCAATTGAAAAAGGGTCACCACTGAAAAATTCTCAGCAGAAAAGTTTCAGCTAATCTATGTAATTCAGTTGCAAATTTTTTCATGCTTATTTTGAAGGAGAGAGTGCAATACCATTATTTTACTTGCTAGGATGCTAGAGAATATTTTTCATAGAGGATTGGTTTTTAGCTTATCATGATTTACTTGAACAAACCAGCCTATCCCATTATGGAAAAAAAAACAAAAAAAAATATAGAGATGGGCTAGTCACAAGAGGAAAAAATATGTGTATCTTTCAGTGTGTGACCAGCCAGAGGAATTCTCCTTTTGTGCCAAACTGCCTTGTGTTTTCAGCTGGGAAAGACACTGTGCAAACTGATAGCAGATGGTGGAGCTGAAAATAGGTGCTTTACATGTTTGATTCAGAGCCAGCATTTTGTTGTCTAGTTGTCTCACATTTTTGCACTGTCTTATGTTGTGCAATCACATGTGACACACTAAATCAGACTTACTGCCTCAATGTTTTCTGAAACGGGATTCTTGATGTGATAGGCAAGAATTTGGTATGTTTACTGTTCTTGGAAAGGCTTCCTCCATTGGAAGCTACCCTTTGAGGAAAATTGCAGCTAGCTTATCCTTATGGGAAGGGCCAGTGGTGCCACTAGAAGAAATCTCTGCTCAAAGACTCTCTGGGGAAGAAATCCAGATTTCTTGGCAAAGGCTGGTGTAGAGAGGGAGTCTGTGGAAAGAAAGAGAGGGTGGTCTCTGCAAAGTGATTTTGAGCCATGCAAATACAGTGCCACTAGCTTGCCTTGCAAAATAAAATTTTCCAGCTCCCTGCCAAAAAATGCCATGTGACAGCATAGTATTTTTAGCTCCAAAGGCAGCTATGAATTGAGTTCTCTCCCTCTTTGCTGAAGCAAGGCTCTTAGATTGCTCTGCCATGAGCATGACACAGTGTGTTGGTGAAGACTAAAGTCTGATTATTCAATGACAAAATCTCAGAGTTAGTACATAATATCCCTATTTAAAGATTAAGGCTTTTATTCATTAATTTCAAATCTATCCATTTCTCTGCTGGTCAGATTCCCAATAGAAGCTAACAAATGCAGGTCATTAGCTTCATGATATTTTCCAATTTAGGCCTGCTCAGCTTGTCTTACCTTGTAGCCACTTTCCTCGGTGATGTTTTACTGAAGCATGATCTCTCCATATTCTTCTTTCCAAACTTTCTGCAGTCAGTGGATGCCATTCCCATAATTCCACATTTAATGGCTCTCCCAACCCACATCAAATAATTCCCCCACTTTATTGTTGAAATCTGTGTTATAAATGCAAAAGTATGAAGTTGAGACTGTAACACAAGTCAGGATAACAAGCCTGACCACAGTGCTTCAAATGTCTTCCTTGAGTTACTTTTTTAAGTACACTTCTACCCTCTAAGGTAAAAGGCAGTGGGATAAATATCCATCAGCTACAATATTGTGGAGTTGGGACAACATGGCACAAAAAGTACTCGTATTCAGTGCATCAGATTCAGTAATCAATGCCACTACTAGCTCAGTCCTCATACAACTCCTGCTTCATTTTTCCTAGCTGCTTAATGCAACTAGTTAGAAGAGTATCTGGCTGGCATGTCCCCTTTGTGTCACATTTACATTAAAAAGTATAAATATTTTGTTGTGATTAATATCTTCAGTGAAAATACTGACAAAAATATTTCAGGGAACAGCCACACATGCTTAAAAGGATAAAGAAAGCATATTTCATAGATTTTTGCTTTGAAGAACAACTAAATTCATGGCCATTTTACTCCCAAAATAGGGGAAATGATGCCTGCTGCAATGCAATATAATATTCTCTAGAAACAAAGACTTTCTATGTTTTCTTAACTGTATATTAAAGCAACAGGAAAGTCTAGGCAACAAGATACGGTGATTTAAATTTCACAACTGAAATTTTTTGCATGCACATCTTTAGTAGATGCTTCAGCTAATTAAAGAAATGGGATCTAACAAACCTTAACATAAACCCTAAAGAATATTATAATTGCAAAAATTGACAGGAAAGGAACCTTGTTTAAAACACTGCAGTCTGCTGTGACATAGGCATTTTTAAAGACGTTTTTCCCTTGCGTTTGACACAGCTTTATGCTTATAATTTGCTAAGTGGTTTTAATTATGCGTTTTGCAGTACTTAAGCTCTGGGTATGGGTTTTGTTTAATTTTTAAAATATTCTGCTTATTTATTGATCTCTGATAGAATGTTAAAAAAAATACTAGAGAAGTTTTAAAGACTTGTTCAAAATGTTTGTCAGATTTTTAGCTTAGTAAATTACAAACGTATTGCACAAATGTTAAAGATAATGCATAAATTATCTATGACACAAAAACATAAATCCTTCTATATAGGTCTAAATGGATTTTCCTTGAGATTTGCATCCAAAGTGCCCATCAGCTTCAGAGGCAACTGGGAGTGGTGTCTTATGGCACCATCACTCCTTCCTTCCTCAGTTTCTGCCTGACATGCCCTTAATGGAGAAGCTCAGTGCCTTGGGGCCTCAGCTCCCAGATAGCTCATCCTCCACACCTGGAAAGGAGCTCAAAGTCTCTCTGTGGGATGGGCCCTTTCTGACACTATTTTCTAAGAGCTTTTCAGGCCTAGCCTGTTGGACTCCAAAGACCTTAAAATCAAGAACCAAGATATGCAAAATTATTGAATATGTTAGAAGCTAGGCCTTCTATGGCCATGTGAAAGCAGACCTTTCTCACATGAATCTTTTTGCAGTCACCAGTTTCACTTTAATGGGAGTGCATTTAGCCATTACAATTTAGACCTTTTCTAACCTTCTGCATTGACATACTGATAACATGTCCAATACCTGTAGCTCCCGTGGGACAAAGAACTGATACAGGTCTGTGGAAACTACTGAAATCAATAGAGCTGATTCAGACCTGGACAGGTTTATGCAGAAAAGAAATCTTGCCCATACTTCATACAAGGAATCTTTGTGCTGAAAACTGTGCCATAATTGCAAGTTTGTTTGGTTTTTCAGCTTTCTTACTGGGGCAAGTGCAACATCCTGACCTCTCTCTTTCTTTCTTTTGGAGGCTTTTTGCATGACAGAGAAGTATTTGGCAGAGGTCTGATCTCTTTCTTTTTATTTTTTAAAGATCAATGATCTTTCTCTAGGGTGCTTTTGGATGCTGAAGCAAATGTGATTCTGAAATGCAACTTTTTAATTTTTTTTAAGGATATTTACAAGTTCAATCACAGACAGGTTTTTATTTAAGAGGATAATTATGTAATGCTGAGCAGGAATGACAAATGCATTATTTACTAGGAGGCACCCTATTCTGGAAAAAAAAAGAGAATTTGCTTTCTGTAAAAATTCAACATAAGACCCCATGTTGCTTCAAGCAAAACAAGACATGCATCTGGTAAAGGAAAAAATACAGTTAACATATTGTCAGAGTAGTATTTTTATCTCAGCACAGACACAGATCTGCCTTCTCTCCTGCTTGCTTCAGTAGTAAAAAATGGGAGAATTCAATAATATCCCAAAGGTCATCCAAAATTTGAAGTCCAAACCACTGCTGTAAAGGAAAATTAACTATACCATTGTTTTGGAGATGTGATGGTTGAGCTATGGTTCATGATACGGTTCAGCTATATTGCTCATGGAAAAATACTTTCAAAGAACTTATTTTTATTTCTCTGCCATGCTCAAGCTTGTAAATTCACAAGCTACAGTTTGAGGAAAGCATGAAGAGGATTCAGACTGTTTCATACAGTGTACAAGTCAGGACCAAAAAATTTTAATCCTTCTAAAATCCGCGGGAATGCTTCAATAGGCTCCAACAGCCCTCTAGGACAGGGGGTACCAACACTCAGAAAATGTAGCTCATTTTGGAGCATAGTTTGTGGTGGCTGCAATCGAGGTCCCAGGCATGCAAAAAAGTCCTTTTCAATGGAAAACATAGAAAGCTTGGCTTCTGTGCAAGCAACATCGCTGAGTCTGAGATGGGGTCTCAACTCAGGCTTATCCTGACTGCTTGGAAGGTGGCCTTGGGCAAAGCTCATGCACTTCAACAGCAAGAAGCACAGTACAAAGCAAAGCAAGTATTGTTTCTTTTGTTCAAAATCACAAAAGAAAAAATTTAACAGTGCTAATGCCTAGAATTTTAAAATAATGTAGAAATTGTCATTTCAAAGCACCCTTAAGTTCCAGTCAGTGCTCAACATTGGTGGGGAATATCAGTCCAAGATAAATGCTGGCAAAAGAAAGGGTTCTCAAAACCAGGACGCTCAGAGAGAAGAACTAGATCTGTACCTTCTCTGTTGCTTCCAGAAGAGTTTCAAAGCAGAAAGGATCCAAGACAGAGCAACAGGCAAGCTCAGTGGGTGCCTCATCTTCCCCACCACAGGTAAAGTGGATATTCCACCAAAAGGGTGGAAGCAACCTCCAGCAGGCAGCACCAGTGGTGAGAATATCAGCAAATATGTAGCTGTGAGACAAAATTTCTAATGTTTATATTTTAGTATTTGAGATATCTCTTCAAAGAAACTTTCATACCCTCTGGTGTGAAAGTATACCATGGAATTCTGGTGGAGAGATTCTAAACTCAGGAAGAAGGATGGGGTGATGGTCAATTCAGATCTAAGGAGATAGTGATGAAGAAATTTTACAAGCAACCCAACATAAAGATTCTCTTCATTGTTTTAAGGAGATTGCACGGAAGTCCAAACCAGCTGAGCCAAATGCAATTCCCAAACCTGTTGAACTTCACCTGCTACTGTTAATAACATCCAGGATAGAAAAAAAAAAATTGTAACTCATTATGTACTTGTTTTCACTCTATTATCTTCCTCCAGTATATGTCTTCTAATTCATTGCATAATTGCACATTTACATTTGCATTTTCACTTCCCTCCTTCACAGAATACACCAAGAAACATATCTGTTTCTCTAAAATATAAGGATATGAGAATGTAAAGGCATTGATTCAGACTAATACCTGCCTTTCTACTCATATACAAAAGGAGGAAACTGAACATCATGTTCTCCTTGTGCTTCCTGCAAGATCACATCATCCTAACACAATGTCAAAGTCTGGAAATTGCATGTAATCAAACATTCATAATGTAACAGTTTCCTTTTACAGTAACACAAAAAAACTGGCGAAAGAGCAAAACAGCTATGATGAGGTCTGGTTTTCAGCATTTAAACTGGTGTTCATGGCTCTTGGGAAAGAAGGAAAACTTTGCTTTTGACATTTTGGAAAGGTGGTAATTTTAAATCAACTCTGCTAGTTTTGTCTGAGAGCTGGCATCGATTTACTCAGATAACTTCATCCAAGTTGTTTTTTGGCCAAGGAGATCTTAAAGTTAAAAACCAGATAATCTAGTAAAACAAAATAAAAGGCCTAATTAGTGATGGTAGCTCTGGCCTCATAAGAAAATAATGTGATGGATTTGGAACACAGATGAGAGCACTAGCTCCACAAAAGTGTTATTCCAGCCACAGAAGGTCTTAAATACACCTTTTAAAATGTATAATATAATGCCAGATGGTTGAGCCACATCTGAGATTTTCAGGGCATTCAGTACGCGATCAAAGTTAAGTAATCACTGAAAGAGAATAAAATTGCTAAGAACCTGCCATTATAGTTAATGTGTGCACTGAAAAAATGATTCTTGATCTTGTTCAGTAAAACTCTTGGTGGGTGGCATTTCTGTGAAATAGGTGTTAACTGGATTAGCTCAGTTTCAGGTCATGTTTTTCAACCAAAAATATAGTCCTTTCTGGTACTTTAACAAAATAAAGTTAATATAAAGCAATAGTTTGTCTAACTAATAGCCAGACTTCTGTATTCTCTTGTTATAGTCAAAATGGCATTCAGTCCCTAATCTAAATCTGGGTAGTTCCACTCCCAAACATGATTAATCTCTGGCTGGACCATTCTGCAGGATCTGACCAGCCAAAGGTCTCAGAGCACACCTCAAGTCAGTCCCTGCACAACACAGCTAACCTGGTGCAGCTGCTGCCTCACCTCTCATCACTTCTAGTTGAAAAAGTCTGTGGTATGGGAAAGTTGTTCTAGCTCTGTTTCTAGCAGGCTCTACATTATCCAGGGTTATGGTCCTTCCTGTCTGTCCTCCTCAAGCTACACTAGACATTTTCATTGCATGAAGTAATTAATTGGCCATTGAAGAAAGGGATCATCAGAGCCCTAGCTTCAAGGTCAGATGTCAGGACAAACAGCTGGGAAAGGGGAGACCTCTAGTGACTTGACCTGAGTGATGATCACCACCATTAGTGGTGTAATTATTGCATTACAAACACAACAGCTTCAATGGGAGCAATTAAAAGAGATCCCAATCAAAATGTCAAATCAAAGGTTTAGCATTTGGAGAATTTGTCAAGGTGGAGAGAAATTCATGTTTACATGTACTTCTCTGCCAACTGAGTCCTAGGATGGAGGGAAATCTCCTTCCCTTTGCTGTCATTAGGTCCCAGTGACCAGCTGATACCCTCAAGCCAGGAGCAGGAGGAGATACATGACCCACACACAGCAGAGAGGACAAAAGCCCTTGAGAGGGGAAGTCTCTTCAGAAAAACCACATTTCATTCATTCTCTCCAGGTGGAGCCCCAGCCCCACTCACTGTGCAGTGAGGCTGCTCTCACCACACACCACAACTTTGTTTTCCCAGATCCAGCAGGTTTATCTACTGATAAACAATTCTCCTACTTTTCATGACCTTCTGCAAGCAGGAGAGTGAACCTAGAGCACCATGCTGCAGCTCCTTCAGCCTCACTCCTGACAGCTCTGGGTCTCAGTCCATGCAGCTTGTGCTACCTGCTCTGCCCACCTTGAGATACCATTCTACAGTCCAGTGGCCCAAGGATGCAGAACAGTCTGCATCTACATAATTTGCAGATTTCCCTCAACATTTTTCTTCCTTGGGGCTTTGCAGCATATTTAATGAAGTCTGCAAACTTGCCAGCTTCCCAAGTCTCTCTAATTAGGAGCTTGTGATATGACAAGCTTCTTAACAATACTATTTACTTTTCCTGAGACATAGCAAGGGTAGGTTATGTTTCTCTCCCTGCAGAAACCAGTAGCATGATGGGTGAAACTTTAGGAAATATTATACTGGCTGGTTGCTTAAGTTTAAATACAAAACTTATTTGCATCTGAGCTGGACCTGACTTTTTCAGCCACCTGAATTCCTGCAAGGATATTTTAATTTTTATCCTTAAATACAGTTTGGCTTTAAAATATTTCAAGTCTTCCATTTTGCTAGGAGAAAAACATCAATTGAATTCACACAGCTCCTTTGGATATCACACAAGATGTAAGAGGGGAAACCCCCTCTCCCACTGGTGGCATTTCCTCCAACAGAATGAAAAAATCCAAACCAATTCAACTAGCTTGTCAGCCACAGAGGTAAGTGTGCACACAAGGGGGAAAGAGAAGAGGACAGGTACCAAGATGAACAGAAAAGGATGATACCCCTTACAGAGTACTCTTGTGGGGAGGGCAGAAATCCACCACCCCTCCCACTACTCCCTCTACTGCCCCCAGCCAGAGCACAGTGCTGCCTTGGGGTGCTGGGACCTGCCTTCATGGCACTCCCCTCAGCAGCTTAAATTTAGGACAGAGTGATGCTTTCTTTGAACTGAGAGAAACAAGGTTCTTTCCTTAAGAAAAGAAAAAATTAAACCCAGCAGGGTTTGGGAATTTCCTGAGCTGGAGCCAATCAATCTTCTCCAAACATCCAGTCCCAGATATTGCAATAAACTGCCACAGCATCTGAACCACAACTCTCTGGTGAGGTCTAGGAGTAATGTAGAGCTGCTGCCTGCTTACCAAACGGAGAATCTCCACCAGTACCAAGGAAATTAGTAATTCTCTGCCAGTCACCTCTACTACAGAACTTCAAGCATTTGAGTATCCCTTTTACCATGCTACTAAGCTACAGCATGACTAACAACATTTTCCAGCAGTATTTTAAGTTCAAACAAAGTAGTATCCCTAGGAAAAAAACCCAACCAACCAACAAACCCCAAAAAGTTTGTCACATCTCTCAAACCTAAACAAAAACGTATTCTTCAGATGACTTCATTTTACTCCTGTGGATCAACCTTAAAATCAGAAGGCACTGAGAGATGGTTTCTCTTACATTATTCTGGGCGTGAAGAATTTTCAGATAGATGGATAGATAGATAGATAGATAGATAGATAAGATAGGAATTGCATAAAACCTAACACTTTTCATTACGCTCTAAGGAATCACCAGCCAAGCCCATTTAGTCATGCAACAATACTTGGTTTCTCTCCTCTGCAGCACCTCATGTCAAGGAAAGATTATAGCAACAGCAATTTGTTTCAGATTTACTCTGTCAGATCAGCTGCTGATAGCTTCAGACCACCCTAATCTGTGAGAGAAAATGAAGCTTCCTGTTGACAGAAGAGCCACTGGTGATTTTCTTGAGGCACTTCATTGTTTATGTAAAACCATTAAGGAGGCTGGGGTGATATGAGCTCAAACTCTTTTTCAAAAACACAACTGAAACAACTTCAGATTTATGATTCTGTCTCAGTTCTCCTCATGAGATATGATATTCTTCTTAACTTGGATTAAACACCAATTGTGACTACTACAAAATATTTGGTTTCTTCTCACAGAACACTAAACGGTGGCTTAGCTTAGGGAGCTGTAAATAAATGAACTGCATTTTGAAACAAACTCCAGAGTTTACATCATCTTAGCTATAAATTGTAAATTAGGTGCAATGGAAGTTACAGTAGATCTTTATATGCTACTTAGAGGTAAGGCTTCCAAAGACATCTAAGGAATTTAAATATCCTGTTTCTATTAATTTGAGTAGAAAACTATACTCAGCTCCCTCAGGTAGTTTCAAAAACTTCATGTTAACAGACTGTGTTGTAAACCCTAAACCTATTAGATCCTTGGAGAGATTCCCACTGAGTTTAGGAGAGTTAGATCATGCTCTTGCCTTTCCAGAACATGGTTCTCCTCCTTGGGCAGGCACCAGGGTCTGCAGCACTGTGACAGGGCTCCAAATGCCTCCCTTCAATCCCCTAATCAGTCACTGGAACTTTTTCTTCCTAGAAACATGGTGAAAAAAGTCACTTTAGTGCACAAGCAAACTTAGAAGACTCCAGCACCCACCTAAAGGGTCTGTAAATTTGCAGATTTTCTTGATTGATGAAGCCAGCCAGAAGAGACTGTAGCCTCTTCACATACCTGGAGAGAACAAAACAGGAGAATTTGCCTGATAACTAATGATGGAAGAGAGACCCAGGGGAGGGTATTACATTATTTCATACTGAGGTCAGCAGGACTGCCAAACTACTTACACCGATGGCAAAACCTCTATTGCTTGCCATGGTGCTGGATTGTCCCAGGCCAGCATATCTGAGTGCTGTGGGGAACTGCAAACCCCCAGGCACCAAAGGCACCCTCAGGGCTGTGCCCCACCATAAGCCCTGACCAGCACAGGGGAGGCACCTCCTCACCCCTGAGCTGTGCTGACACACTGTGGATGTGCCAGGTCAGGATCTTCACTCCAGGAATGTGCCCTGGCTGAGCAGTGTGTCCAATACCTACAGCATCATTTGAGGGAACTTGTTAATTCTCCCTCTTTGCAGGAATGGGCTCTTTTTCCACAGCACTCATTGGAAGCAGAAGTTAAACTCAAGCTTCATTCATACATGAGATTTAAGTTTGCTTTTTCAACATAGGAACAATGCTGTCAGAGAGTTCAGATGGCAGAATGCTGAATATTGCAAAAATGAGAAAATAACCACAGGTAGTTTTAAACCAAACACAAAATTACATTACTCGCACTTGAATTTAAAGCCAAATTTTTGATTACAGCTCCATTTATTGGCAATTCTGGGAAAAGGTTTCAGTATAATCCCCAGTTAATGAAACCTTTGCTAGTGAATTTCTTTTGTCAACACTGCATTTAATGTGAGAAGTGCTTATACCTGCTTGATCATCAAAACCTGAAAAGCTAATAGACTCAACTGGAATGTAAAAAAGAGGGAGGATTTTCATAAAACTTTAATAAAAGGGTTTGGCCTAGAATGGTGTAGGGGGATTCCTTTAAAAACAACTCTACTATTAATATTCTCCAGTTTCCAAATACTTTTTTGCCATGAAAATTGACAGACAGCTATGCTAACTATATATATATATGTAGTAAAGTATTTCTTGGAAATGTTGCACAAGTAAAACAAAAAAAATCAGTTGTAAAATCCCTAGAAACCTATCCAGGCTCGGCCTGTACTTTACATAATTTTGGTCTTGTTCATCACTTACAGAGCCATACAGATGCCAAGATCCAAATTAACCAGCCCAAGAGAAAGGCAATCTTGACCACTGCTAGCAAGCAGCCAGGGGAGATGCTGGTTTAGCTCACTGAAATGCTGCACTCCCCTGCTGCAAGGTTCTTTCGGTTTCAGGACACACAGTGGCTGACAGGAGCATGACAGAGAGTTGATCTGATCTGCTCTCCACCCAGCATATCCACCCCATTCTGCTGCAGAGGCAGTTTGGGTTTAGCTGGGTAGGAATATCTGTGTCAGAGGGATTTTAGAAAAACTATTTTTCATGAAAGAGCTGTAGGGTGGTGTTTTCCTACGTATTTTTAAGAGACTCTTGCACTGAAGGTGAAGTTGTTGGTCCTGTTTTTATGTCAATCAGAAATGTTTACGGGCTATCTCTTGCTGGTAGCATTATTTATGGTACAGGAAAGGTGTTTCCACTTTCAGAAATTTGACAACCACTACATAGTTCTTCTTCCCACAAAAACTGCAATTTTGTAGTCAGCCCCAACACTGCTTTGTTTCCTCCAGTCTGATGAAATTATTCTTGCACCACAGTGTCAGTGCTATAACTGCTTATCCACCTGAAATTTAGGTACTCCCCTTTCCTGCATGAGTCTTGACATGAAGCCACAAGGACCAGGGATCCAACAGTGAGAGAGACTTTTAAAGAATTCTTCCCACTGCATGTAGCATGTGCTGAGACAGGACTTTGGAAATTCACTTAATGCTTCCATGAGCACAAGTAATGTGTGAACGTGCCTGTGGCTGTGTACTTCCCTATGAAACCTAAGAACTAGGATTAAAGTGACTTTCAGGTCAAGCTGAATGATTGCGCTAAAAAAGAAGCGCTTTATTTTTCCTTTAAAATTTTAAACTCTTCATTTCCACCATGTTGACTTTGTGTTCACAGAAACAGGAAGGCTCATGGAAACAGTATTCAAAATATTTTTAGATACTCAGGAAAAGCAAATTTTGAAGCCCTACAAAAAATATTTGCAGTGGAAATCTCATTCCTCTCATTCAGTCAGGAAACAGAAATACACCATACACACTGCACAGCCATTACATCTGTTTGAAGTGTGCCAAGAAGTACTCATAAATTAACTACAGACATAGAATACTGTAAATAAGTTTGATGACAAATTAATCAAAATGTTCTCAACAGCAACTCAACTGAAGAAAAAAAAAAGTGAAAACACTTGTTAGAAAACAAGGTATCACAGACTGCATCTCTAACTTGACTGCCCAGTTAGCAGAATAACCGTATTACATTCTGTCAAGCATACCCCAGCTGACTGGTAAGAAAAGTTTTTGCTTTATGTTTCTTCCCTTTTGCTTGCCACATTCCTAGCTGACTTTCTCATGATGGTGCTGCCTGAGTGGTACCTATGGGACTGCACAGCAAAAATCCTAGGAAAACAAGGGAACTGCACTTCACCAAAGACATATCCTGGGTACACCAGCACACAGATATTTTCTTGATTTCTTGCAAAATCCCCCTCTTATATTTATGTTTGAAGTCCCCATTTTTAAAAACACCTATGGCCATGTGTAATTTTTTTCTTTGAAACATGCCTTAATGTGGTGCATACCTGTGACTGACATTAAGCATGCTGTAAGCTTGCTTTTCCATAGAAATTCTTTCCTGAATTTGAGTTTAAGTACCCAGTTACCAGACACAAAAACAAATTAATAACCTCTTCTGTTCCTAGTTTATTAAATTTGTAATCATCACAGTGCTGTATTGTTTAATATTGTACAGCTAATTATATCCTTAAAAAACCAATATTTGATTGGTATCAAATGTTAGAAGAATAGAAGCCAAGGGCAGGATATCTGCAGCCGGGATTTGACATGAACATAACATCACCCTTGTCTTCATTCTTTCAGCAATGGGTAGAAGAAATGTGAGCAAAATAATGGATTTCAGTGAGAGACGATGTGCTCATCAAACTTCATACACATTCCTTGAAATATGGACTCATCCAAACCCACACCAAAGCCTGTTAAATGTCAATGAATTAGGGGTTTGAATTCCTCTCCAGAAGCATCACTCTCTTGGTTGGTGAGGAGAAAGAACCATTGCACCTGCTAACAGACCCAAAAAGGAAAATCAGTATCTATCTAAATTGTTCTGGAATCCCAAAGTGCAAAATTTTTCTTTCTTTGCCATGTAAGAAAACTATCCTGTGAAGCAGTAGGGTTATTTTAAAGTTTTTCTACAGCCTCAAGGTTCAGCAATAGTATAAACCTCAATTTTAAGTTGTGTTCTGGTAAATAAATTGGTTACTAAACTAAAAACGAGAAGTTGTCTTAAAATAAGTTTACATTTCACAAATAGAGTTGGTCAATCAGAAAAAAATAGTTTTCACAAATAAGGAAAGTTGTAAGAAAAATCATGAGGAAAAGATTAAATCATAAAATCTGGAAGCGCTTCTTAAAAATAATTTAGTATATTATAAGAAAAAGGCTCAAGACACCATTGTACAGACAATGATGACAACAACAAGGCTGCAAAAGCATTTTTTACTCCATAGCAAAGAGAACAGGAAAACCACAGAAACAGAGTCACAAGTAACAAGTCCAAGACAGAGATACAAGAAGGAATACACACTATGAAGTGCAGAAAAGTGGTAAAGCCAAAGATGTTCACCTGATTTGGCTAGCAGAAAAAAAAAATCATAATAAGCACAAAAGCAAAATATAAGGTAGAATGAGATGTCAGAGCTTAGAATATGAAAAAATGCTGAAAAAGCAAAATAATAATTTTCTTCTGTATTTTAAAAATATGTTACTCTTTCCAGTGCAATTGCAACTCTGAACACAAATCTGTGTGGCCCTTGGAGACACAGCATGAGGGCTCAGGCTGATTTTATAGCAAAAGGGGTGAATATGGGGGTGAAGTATAACCTGGCAATCAAAAAAGCAAATGAGAGTGTGAAGCCACCAAGGCAGGAGGTACAAGGGGATAGGGAGCAGAAGACAATCCCAAACTGTGACCATGTCTCACCAGGACATTAGGCTAGTGTGGGCTTATGTGCTCATGTATCATCAGCACAGGAAATGTTTGTGACATTTTAAAAATTAAGAAATATAATAGTCACAAATATAATGTAAATAAATTTAAATATAACAGACTCCTCTTGCTTCCAGCCAACACAACTATGAAAAGAGAAACTCAAGGACAGTGTGTCTGAGGAAGAAGAGACTATATACACTGAGACAAAATGGAAGGTGAGGGATTTCTCCACCTGGAAAAGTTTTTGCTGTTGGTTCAAAGCAATTGTTCTTTGGACTCTTGTTCAGAAGCCCATCACAGATGACCCAAGTGAAGGAAAGCACACCCTCAGACAACCCAGAAAACTTCTGCTCAGCGCTTGACCCAGGAGGGGACTTTCCTAAGCCCTCAGTTTTTAAGCCCTGAGAGCTGACCAGTATTTCTCCTGCTCTTCTGATATTCCCTCCATTGGTGTCTGTCTCACCATTTTGTGCTCTGTCTGCAAAGTCTCCACAGCACCTTGGTTTATGTTGGCATCACACTGGTGCTTCAGGACCATGACCTGTGAGCACGGTCTCCAGATGCTGTCTTAAGACTGGAAAGTAAAGTCAGCAGGTGTAGCATTGTTATCACTATATTTAGCCAAGGAACATAAAGAACAAAATCAGTATAACTCAAATACTGGCTATTTCAGAGGAAAACATAAATTATAAGCATTTAAAAGATCTGCCGTGCCTGCAATAGAAAGAAATTACATAAAAGATACACAACATTATACCAGTGGATCAGAAAGTGAAACACTAAAGTTAAAATTGGAGAAAAAATACGTCTCAAAAGGCTGAGATATTAATGTAAAAATTATTTTCTAGGGAAATAATATTGCCTTCAGTAATATGTTCAGCTTTCATTGGACAAAACTATTTCTACATATGCAATAACAAACGATGTTGTACTGTCAAAAAAAAATAATAGATGATGCAGAATTTTCCTCCTCAGGATTTATTAAATGTAAACAGCTAAATCTTTTTTCCTTTTACATATAACATGATATGAATCTCAGCCTCCTTTGAATGTACTAATTATTCAGAAATATTGCCTAAAGAGTCCAGATATATTTTCAGTAATTAAGTTGCCATGTTAATGACTCACATTGACTATGCTCAAAAACCTAACAAGAAATTTCTTTGTCTCTACTTCTATTTGAGGGAAATGTTTTGCATTTAGTTAAAGAAAACAAATAATATTTATTCTTTAATAAGAAATAATTATTATTAGTTACCTAAACAGTCCACCAGATTTTTTACCCTTATACCCAGGAAACTTGCAAAAATCACTGACATTTACATTCATACTCTTAAGGCACAGTTTGGCCCAAGAAAAGGAGCAAAAATACTGCCTTAAGACATCATTCAGATCTACATTTATTTTAAGTTCTAAGTTTTATTTTCTATAATCTATATGATTGCTTTCATCACAGAGAAGTTTAAAAGAAACATCTCAATAACTGCAGTCACAAAAACAGATCATAGGAAAACAGGACACAGGAAAACACATTGAATTATGTATTTTCTGACTTGAATACTGATGTTTGATTCCTCTGAAATACATTTGTATTTCATAGTATACGTTTGTATTCACATAGTGAACACCTCAATGCAGTTAAGTCATTATTAAGCTCTTTTTAAGATCTAGTTTTGGTGTTTCATGTGAACAATTTCACCATTTGATTTAGACCATTATGCTTGCCTGTAAACAAAGGACTAGCACAGTGCATAAATCCTTTTCCAGGCTCTGAAATACTCTGAAAGGGCTACACATATGCACTGCAGGCAGTGTATCACAAAATTTCCTCCTATCTGACAATTTTTAAATTTGCTGGCTTATTAAAAAGAAAACAACAAAAAAACACAACAAAAAAACCCCAAAGCTCCACAAACAACAAACCTTTATTATTTTGAAAAATGAAAGCTTTTATTAGTAAAATACCTTCTTATAGTGCTCCAGTCCTTGAGTTCAAGTCCAACAACCTGAACTAACACTCAAAGCTAAGACTGTTCTTGCAAATGCCCAAAGAAGTGGTTTGTGTCCGGCTGAAAAGAACCTATTTATTAGAGTGAAACCTTAGCCAGATTTGTTTTCTTCTCCAGCAAGAAGAAGAAAAAATTAATTCTGGCATTCATTTTTCCCAGTGTATAAAAGTGTGTAAATAAGTTCACATCACTTTATTTGCAGAAATACAAATAATTTTTCATAGGCGAGTTTCCCTTTTATGTTCAGAATTGTATAGAAGCCTGTCTGGGTTCAGGCCAGAACTGGGGTAGTTTTTGCAGTTATTATTGCAGAAGTTATTCTTTACTACTTCATGTCATTTTTTGGGGGTGGGAGAAGGGCTCTCTTCCAAGCTGGCATAGCATGGTGGAGGGAGCAGACAGGTATTGTTGGGAGTTACCTGTGTGAATCATTCTCTTTCTTGTACCCTCTGTCATTAGTATTGTTGCTGTCACTCTTTGTTTTCTTATCTCATTGTTGTTTCCAGTAAATTGTTCTTATCTCAGCCTGTGATTTTCAGGTTTTGTACCTCCAATTCTTCTCCCCATCCTACTGCAGGGGAAGGAGGGGGCACGTGGTTTGGGGACAATCAGTGGGAGCACTAAACTGGGGAGCACCATTCCTAAACCACAACATGGCTCCATTCCGTTTCATGTAGCTATTACAGTATCACAATATTGAATCAGGTCATTGTTCACTAATTTGTCAGTTCAGAAAGACCATGAAGTATTGCCCAGTTCTTCTAAAATCAAGCTTTTGGCCTGATAAAATTAAAATAAAAAAGAAACACAAACAAACCCTGGAAAATATCTTTGTGAAACTTGCAGGATTTCAAGGAGACATCACATCAAAATTATTTTGTTTCTATTGCAGATTTTTTGAAAATAAAAATCTGGAGAACTTCTAATATAGGAGCACATTTTCAACAACCATAATTTCACATTACAAATATAAATATATTAAAATATTGATAAAAAATATTTAAATAATATTTCATCTCTGTAGAGCAGGGATTTTCAAAAGAAGATAACTTGCATATGGAATATTTTTACCTAGCTAAAATAGAAGGTAAAAATGAAGACATTTTGCATTACAGCTGCTTGCCTATTAGAAGCCAGCCTCTCTGCCACTTTGGTCCCATCAGGTAGTACCTGAATTCCTTAAGTAATCCCACAGAATCCAATAGGAAAGCTCAAGGAGTAAGGTACAACTCTTCTGATTAACAGTGGCAGAATCTGACCTTAAGGTCATTTTAATAAGCATAATGGTGACTCGCCATTTCCTAAGTATTCCTTTTCATAATACATTCCATAAAAATAAGCTCTTGAAAGACATGGTTTCTCCTGCTCCAATATTCCAGATATTTGGAAACCCTGAAGAGAACAAAGCACTGCCTGCTTGTTGCAGATACATAAATGATAATGTCATAACCTGGATCGGGTACCCATGATGAAGGACACCCACAGGGAGTCAAAGTCCCTGTCCCTCAAGTTAAAGACCCATGAGTCCCAAACACACCCATTCCCCTTCACTATCTTTATAGATGTATCTAAGCACAGATGTTGAAGTGTGAAGTTGCTCCTGGTTATCAAACTCCTCTTTGCCCAGTGCCAAGAGCAAGTTCATATTCTGAGATAAAGACAGAAAAAATACCAAGCTATTCCTTAAGTATAAATTTAAAGTTCTGCCATATCAACAAAAAGCATCTTCCAAAGTGTAGAAATATCTTATGCAAATAGAATTTGTTGATAGTATTTGAAAAGTAGAAAATAAAAATATGGTTTATTCTCCCTCTGCATTATTGTCTAGTTGTTGTCTTTGTGCAACAAGAAAATAGCACATGGCTTATGCATGGACCTGTCTAGCATAGAAGAAATGGAAAAGATGCAAACCAACTAGTGCTGTCACTGAAAAAATACTTCAGGTCTTGAATGCAAACTGTAATATCCTTTAGACATTAATATAAGCATGCCAGGTTTATGGTTATTCATTATTATACTTCTGGGAAAATAGAACAATATATCTTGATAGTTTTAAATACATATTAGATGCTCTGAGTCGCTGCTGATTATTTAGACCATATTTCTGTCACTGTATTTCAAAATTACCTTAGAGAGAGCATTCAAATTTGTGAAGTTAGGAGAAAAATTGGCAAAAACAACTTTCTTAGCCTTTAGAAGGGTACTTAAATGCTGACTGAAGCAGTCTCTCGTCAGGAGACCAGGCAGAAAAGGGAAAGCAGGAGCAGGAGACAGCTAGCAATAACTTTGAACTGACCTGCAAGCCTCATCTACCAAATGATGCTCTCAGGATCTCAGAGATTGTATTTCCCATAATGGGAAATAGAAGTCCATTGTATTCTGCTCAAATGAACAATTTGCTTTGGTCACAAGACTCAGAAGCTAAATATTTCATGCAAACACGGGTACTTACAAAGTCTTCTTTTAAAGTCTGCTCTTATTTTGGCCTTGGGAGGGCAAGAGCAACTTGGCCCATCCCATTTAAAGTGTAAACAGATCTCTCAGTAGGTAAAGAGGAAAGCACAAATTAATTAGCCAGCTTTTCTTTTGTCTTACAAAGTTGGTGGGGAGGAGGAATGGGCTGGAGAAACAAAACTCCCCTTGCATAATATCCTTTAGAAGCACACCTAAATAAGAAAATATGCCAGATGAATTCAGAGATGTAGTCTGCGCACAAACAGTGAGCAGAATTAGTGAGCAATTCATATTAACTGAGAGCATGTAATGGCCTGGCTTAAAACATGGAACAGGCATTATCCTGGTAGGCATGGAAAACACTGCTGAGGAGGTCAAAGTTTCAGTAGAAAGAGCATGAGGAGGGAAATGAGTATATAAGATTAATTTTGCAATGAAAGATAGAGTATTAGGCAGAACAGAGGATGATGAGGAAACCTCCACCAGCACAGGTGGTTTCCCAGCACATTCTCCTCTTGCACTGTTTGGGCACAATGGGGTAACCTGGGGTAGCCCAGAGTTGGTCCCTTCTAGTCAGTTTGAAATCCTTTGGGCATGCAGCCACCTCTGGAAACCTGAGCGTGGGCTGTCTGCAGATGCACCTGGGGGGAAAAGTGAGGTACAGCCTGGTAACAGCAGCAGTGGAAAGGTAAATATTTCTTATCCATTGCCTTCTTTTTGAACTCACCCCAGCTAAATGATCTTCCTTTGTTCTTGAGGAAGATTTATATGTGATAGCTAAAAAATTGATGATTATTTTGTTTACCACACACAGCAGCTCTCATTGCAGGGGTATAACCAGCATTCCTTGACTCCAGTTCTGTGGGAATTTTTGCTGCTTTTATAGCACTGAAGCTCTCCCCTTTCAGAAGGCAGAACTCCCAAGAACTGCATGTTTTCTTCACAACATTAACATTGATAAAACAGGCTACCATCAATTACCTCCTGCATGTATACAAGCTTACTAACCACAACAGCTTTATTTCAATAATTCAGAAATTCTACTGAAAAAAAAAACCACCCGCCCTACCTAAAACCTATATTAGGTAGAAGGTCACATTCTGAACTCAGCTGATTTTACATAGCTGTGTCCAAGATCAAACTTGGACAACATCACCATGAGCTTCAACAAAACCTTGAGGTGGGATCTGCCAGTAACAAGAGAGCTGAGAAGAATAGAACTCATTGAAAGATCTGCTGAAAATCTCCCTGCAGCATACCCAGCATCCTTGGTAGCTCCTACAGGTAACCATGTGTTCAGGTCTTCATCAACAAACACTCCGATTTTCTAAACTGTTGGTGTGCTAGCCACCAAAAAAAGAAGAGGAAGAAGAGGAAAAGAAAGAGGAACAAGGAGGAGAAGGAAGAAGAAAGAAGAAAGAAGAAAGAAGAAAGAAGAAAGAAGAAAGAAGAAAGAAGAAAGAAGAAAGAAGATAGGGAAAAAAAAGAAGGAAAAGAAGGAAAGCAATGCTGGGTTTAAATTTCTTAGCATTTCAGCCTGGAAACTGTATAGACGTTAATGAATCAGCCCAGGCCCCCCTCCATCCTCAGCTAGATCTGCATCCAGCATTCCTTTCTATGTTTACAGCTGGGAAGAAATTGAATTAACTACGTAGTATTATTTTAGCATAAACGAACAGGAAGACTGCACCGAAATTGATGACCCAGTGGGTGTTGCCCCTCCCTGACTGTACTGTATATGCAGAGCTTTCTGGACTCAAATTTATTGGTTTGTCAGAAAATTTAGTTATTTTCATCAAGTTGAGTTTTACATTAAACATTCCTCAATTTAATTGGAACCATGCGGACACATTTGGGCAGCATCCATATTCCTGCTCAAATAAAAGGGGTACTTTGTTACAAATTCAGCATACTTTGCTGTTAAATTATATTTTGCTAGCAATTACAATTAAATATGAAGTTCACACTTAATAGTAGACCTTGTAATCGTGTGGGAGTAGTTCTCCTTCTGTGAACATCATGCGTGGGTGGGAGAAGGGAGAGCCCTGTAGCCTAATTTTGATAATGAAATAAACAGTTGTGCTGGTGATTAATTCAGGGATTTTAAGACAGAGCATTGGCAGGATGGAAGTAGTTTAAGGAGCTTGTTTAACCCTCTTTCCTGCTACTTCTAGCTTGCTCAGGAATCCACACCACCCAATTTCAGACAGAGAGGAACAGCACTGAGAGATTTGGGAAGGGGTCAGGGGGTAATGTCATGCCTATATTTTCTTGCTTTTAGTCCCCTTGTGAAAATTGTTGAGGACAGCAAAATGAAGTTTGCACAAAGCTTTTAAGGCTCTCTTTTTCCAACCAATTGTTTTCTGAATTTAATAAACAAGAGTTTTGTAAAAATGCTCTGCTTTTCTGGCATTTGTCTTAAAAAAGAGGTAATGTTGCTCAAAAAATTGAGGTTTCATTTTAAATTTTAATTGTGGTTTTATATTTTCATTCTTGTTCCTGTAAAAAGCAGGGCCTTTCTATTATAAAAACAGAGTGTGAAATATTCCAACAATTACATGTTATGGTGGTATTTCTACTGTCTTGAAACATGTTACTACTGACATCTCATGGAATTACAGAATACAAACAATGAAAAATACAAAACATAAACCTTACAGGAAAACTTTCTCATTTCTACTTTTTTTTTTTCTGAAAACAAAGCTTTAAATTTGGATTTGTACATGAGGAAAATATGAAAGATAGAGAGGTCTAGGCCTGAGGAGACACTGGGATGAAATCTGCTTTACTAAAACAGAGAATACTCAAGATTAACTGAAAGAAAATATTTCTGCCCAACTCAATCTAATTTCCTAGTCTTTGCCCTTAAAATCTCTTGCTGTCTTGCAAATGAATTTAATTTCCACCCTGTCCATTTGTAGGCAACTGGAGCTTGTCCTTCATGCAGTTGATGCTACCCAGGCACTGTCACCCGTGAGTGACAACCCGAGGCATTCCCTGCTTTCTCTCTGCTAAGCTAGGCTCAATATGTTTGAAAGTAACCTCCATGCATGCCCAGCTCAGAAGAAAAGTAAATTATGAGACTGATGCTCTCTCAACAATTCAAAGAAGCTGGCCTGGCCAATGATGGCAGCTCCTTGCATTTGTGGACATACATTTATGGCCAGCTGGGGATGTGCATTATTCTGGTTTTGGCTGGGATAGAGATATTTTTTTCCCAGTAGCTGGTACAGTGATGTATTATGGATTTAGCATGAGAATAATGTTGATAATGCATTAATATTTTCAGTTTTTTCTAGGTACTGTTTATACCAAGTTATTTCAGCTTCCTATGCTCTGCCAGCAAGAATGCTGGAGGGGCACAAGAAGGTGTGAGGGGACAGAGACAGGACAGCTGACCCCAAGTGGCCAAAGGGGTATCCCATACCATATGGCATCATGCTTGGTACATAAACTGGGGGGAAAGCTGGGCAGGGGCTGCTGCCCAGGGACTGGCCGGGCATCTAGTGGTGAGTGGTAAGCAATTGCATAGTGCATCACTTGCTTTGTATATTTTTTTATTTCTGTTATTATTTTCTTCCTTTTTTTCTCTTATTAAACTGTCTTTATCTCAACCCACAAGTTTTTTCACTTTTACTCTCCCCCATTCTGCTCACTGAGTGAGCAGCTGAGTGATGTGTAGTTGTCATCTGGGTTTAAACCACGACATGCATGTGTCACATGGGCCATGGGGACAGGATTTATGTCCCCAGACACACACCTTCCACACTGTGCATGCCACACAGAAATCTGCACCAAGCATCTGCTAGCTGAGGCATGGAATTTAAAGGAGTGTTTTCCTTCTTCAGCCTGCACACATATCCTGCTTGTTTCCACCATTGTTGTTCCTGCATAAAGCACACCTGGAGAAGCCAGCTCTATGCAGGTATGTCTCGGTTCCCTAGGATGGGAGAATTCAATAACTCAGACTACTGCAAGCATTATCCCACAATGCTACACCCTATTTCTGATATTGCAGCAGGGAATCAAACCTACAGGAGCACACTGCTCTCACAGAGCCTGCTTTACTGCTTCTCTAGAGTGACCTGCTGAACTCTCCCAGTCAGGCCCAGAGCTGCTGTCCCTCTCGGTGGATCGGTCATCCACAGAACTGACATCTCTCTGGAGGGTCCTAGGGAATAGCAAACCGCTTCTCCTGTTCAGCCTTTTCTGCTTTTATCTCTCCTCTTTGCCCATGCAGCCATTATAGTGGTAAATACTGGAGAGACCATCTACTTCAATAATAGATGAGTGCTGCTTGAAGCACTGAGGGTCTCTCCAACTACTTCAGGGGTTCCCAAGACATCTCCAAGCTAGAAAGCACTTTTACATGGTACAATTTAGCTTCATGTTGGTCTCATGGTACTGCTTTCCACTGCAATTTCATTTTAAGCTGGGAATTTTTTTTTTTTTTACACTGGAGCTTTTCTGAAAAATGACAAACATGGCTGCACAAACTGCACATTGAACTTTGGAATCCATACTGTTTGACTAGTTTTGAAATTTTCCAAAATAATTATCCTTACAACATCCAAGGACTGCCTCCATTCAGTTACAAAGTCCCAGTGAGTTCCAAAGGACTTTCAAGGCCAGCACCTTGTGGTTTATTTCTCAAAGATTGTCATTGCCATGCTCCAGCTCAGCTCTCTCTGAGGGTGGCCAGATTTCACCAAACATGGACAGCACAAGGAAAGTGCATATGAAAAGACAAAACCAGAAACATTCTACTGAGCCTAAGGCACCTCATTTCTTTTGGGACTTGAACCTAATTTCCCATAATTCTGAAAAGGCATTGCATAGAAAGCGAGACTGCTTTGCAGCAAAAGATGCTTTCTGCTCTTTAAACAATCCCTCTTCAACAACACACATTCTCATCTGTGCATTTTTAATAGAAGCATAATTTTTGTCATATGTTGTAATGAATAGCATACAGCTAAATGGTGCATATAAGACTGTAATTCCATCTGGGAGTTTGTTGACATTGATAAACCACTTGGGCTTTGCTTTTCTGGTTCATTCCATTACAGCAGCTCAACAGGATTACAAACCTGTTAGGTATAGCTGGTTATATGCATTATACCATATGATAATGATTGTATGTTTATTAAAGAAAGTATTTTAAAATTCAATTGAAAATTCTTATCAACAGTCTGATAATATGGTATTTAAAATTATATTCCTGTTATTACCTGAGTGACTGGTCTAGTTGTTGTTTTGGGGTTTTTTTAACATTCCTCATCTCAGGCAATTAAAATACTTTAAAATACTTTAGTTGGATTTAATTATATCTATGCTGCGGGACCAAAGCATTTCCCTTGCAATTTTGTGGCATCACTATTTTTATAGGATATGAAAGCCAGAACATTGCACTGCCCATGAAGAAAAGTGAACCAGACAAGTCTAGCAATTTCATAGTCTAAACTGAGTCAAACAGACACAAATAGGGGGAAACTGCAAGTTTACATTTTTTTCTCTAATTCCCAGTCTCTAGCAGTGATAGTAGTGGCAGTGCTAAGGGTGGTTTAAAAACCCTGGGAAAAGTAGCATTTTCCTTCAATTCTATTGTAATTAATAGATCAGCCAATCCATGTATGCATTTCCCTGAAAATGAAACTTATGTTAAGACACGTCTCCCTCCTGTCCTCAAGTAAATGTGTTAAACCTGTGTGAACAGGAGCTTTCATTCTTCTGCACTTTACTCCCAGCTTGTCTGGATCACCATGGGTTTTAAAAATTTCAGTCATGCAGCCTGTTTCTAGCATGACTTCACTCTGCTAATTGGCATTTAGTTCACAATGAAATAACTGCACCTAATGACTTCAGCAAAGCCCAGATGTTCTAGGCTGGATGGAAGGGAAATATTTCTGATATGAACTCTTCCACTTATACAAACCACTGGAACGGCCAACACTGCCTGACAGATGACTGGAGGCACAGTCACATCTGATGTCCTGCCATTTCTGCCCACTGCTCTCTGTGGAAGGTTATTATCTGTAACACCCCTGCATTTAATTTTCAAATTTTGCTTTTTGCACCAAGCACCATCAGCAGGAAAATCACAGAGACAGGTCACAGTAGCCCACAGGCACAGGGCATACAGGATGGAATGCAGCTACATTTAGTGGACTAGATGAACTTTAAAAGTCCCTTCCAACACAAACTATTACATAATTCTTCCCCTTCCTACTGCTGGCTTTACGAAGCTGCTGCTCACCAAAACCCAGACATCAGCCTCAGGTGCCTTGTTGCTGTTCTCAGACATTCCCTCTGTTCATACACAGGAACTCTTGAACACTGCAAGAGAATAGACACACTCACACCATCTCCAATCAGCAAAATTTGGGAAAGAAACTAGAGGACAAAACTGCCCAAAGACTCAGTGGAAGTTATTCTGCTGAAGCCTGCACGCTGGACCATTCTCTGGAGGCTCTGCATGTGATGAGAAGCTTCCAGGCAGAGGAAATATTTACAAAGCATCTGCTCCAAAAGCCAAGCTACTGTTTAAAGTGTTAGGAGATACTGGGGTACATTTGCCTGTTTCTCCCCATTTCATGTAGTTTCTCTGCTACAGACTTGGAAAACTGAAATTTCACTTTCAACATAACGGCACTTTCACCCTGTGACTAGAACCTTCTCCATAGTACAAAATCTTTGCAGGCATAGCTTTCACAACAAACTCTCTGAGTGGAGATGTGGTGCATACTGGCAAAAGACGTTTGCTAGCAGTGTTTAAACCAGCTACCCACATGACAGAAGTTACACCTCTCAAGAGAGCTTTTTGCTTCTATAAGAACATTGACCAGAACTGATGGTTTAATTAGTGGCATGTTTCCTTTCTTCTCTTCTGCTACTATTAGCTGACAAAGCTGTATATGCAAAATGTTTGAATGCAGACAAACCTACAGTTTCTGGGGAAGCCACACAATGGCCAGCAAACAGTTCCAGCATTGATGAGGGAGTGGGGAGGCTGAAGCAATACAGACATGACATGCAGTGAAGCAGTCTTCTCATAGATCCTGGGCAACATCCAACAACACCACACAAATATCTGGGGAGGGACTTAGGGTTGCAGGTTGCTCCTACAGAAGTTCTCTGGAGAGAAGATGGAAGGAAACAGAAGACAACCACCAATGAATCTAGTTTTGCAGTGATTTAACAGGCCTAAATCCTTTCACTCAGCATGTGTACTAAATTCTCATTAGTCTTCAAATACGACAATGACCAGAAAAGCTTAGTGTATGGTTTCTTCTCACCAGGTCCTGTCTTTCTCATCCAGATATATCTCCACATTTGACTAAATAGCACAGATTTTTCCTCTATTAACACTATACAATTACAACAATTCCTGTGAGGGCAAGATAGAAAGGGAGGAAGGCTTGAAGGGCCAGTCTCTATCCCCTCTTGCACATCATTAATAACATTGTCAGTGAAATAATGAAGTCATCCTCATTATAAATGCAACAGAGAAAGAACACTGTGATTCAGGGTGGGATCAGTGAATGACACCATTAGTTTTTTAAAATAATACTTAAAGTAGGCAAATTTGATCTGAAACCATTGAAAGAAAAACTTGAGAGACCACAGCATCATTTTTACAGAATCTGTTTTGTAAATGTAAGGGCACTTTTCCCTAGGTTAGGATAGGATAGAGTTAATTTTCTTCTCAGTAGCTGGTAGGGTGCTGTGTTTAGGATTTATGATGAGAACAATGCTGGTAACACACTGATATTTGAGTTTTTGCTGTGCAGTGCTCACTCTACACCAGGGAGCAGCAATGGAAGTTACACTAAATACACATGTAAAAGAGTGAAAATTAGTGCATATAAGTTGTGATACTGTTTCCTGATGAGTACTGAAAAATTCCTGGAAAAACACTTGATAACTATACACTGTTTTAAAATACTTTCAGCTGAGTAATTTCCTGCTCTAAGGGGAAACATGACCCTGCAGTTAATTTCACTGGGTTTGGAGAAAAGGCCATAGAGAAGATTTTTGGTATTTGTTTTTAAAGCTTAGTTTTATCCTAGGATTAGGAACCCTAAGCATTTTTACAATAGCTGAACCAGGAATGTGCCAAACATTATTGGTAGCATCACTATGGATAATGCAGCTACTAATAATTTCTTTACTTCAGGAATCACAAATTAAATAATCCAGAAAAAATTAATCAGGAAGCAGAAAGCAAAGACTGGGTAACTCAGATTCCAGGGCAGTCATAGCACATCTATCAGAACTTCTGGGCAATTTGCAGCTGGAGCTGCCAAGAACAACTAGAAGGTGGTGTCCCCTGGAAGGGGTACAGCCATGCAGAAAACCCCTTTTAGCTCCTTCCTTCTTATTTCCTTCATGATCAGAGCTGCATCTTCCCCATACTGTGCTGATCTTGGCACTGATCTGGAGGGGAAAGAGTTTAGAGCTTATCACATTTGGTAGAATCACTTGGTCTCCTACATTTCGTGAAAGCAAAATTTTGCATCTTTCTTAGGGTTAGACACATTTGTGGTTTTGCCCATATTATATATTGCTATGGCTAGATACAGTGCCAAGTCCCAGCAGCTGGTATGTACAAAGGATGGGTATGTGATTCTGATTTCTTATTATGAAGGAGGGAAGAAATAAGTGTCTCTATGTCTTTCAAAGTTATTTAGAGAGAAGGAAACACCTAAACAATAACTTTTTAAAATATACTATTCTGAATAGACATGCTGTGAAAAAGACAGCAAGGATCTTCTCTTGTGTTAGATGTTTCCATTCCAAATAAATTAATTTCTAGGACTTAATAATTTCCAGATCTGATTTAAGAGTTTCCATATCATCTTCCACTGAAGCCAGTGAGAACAAAGGGACCAAGTGTGTACTTGCTAGTTCTTCCTTTAAAAGTAGGGGCAGCTACAATGTGTTCACATTTACTGACATTTATTTAACTGACTTTCAGCATTACAGACTGGCCATGCGGATTTGGAGTCTCATGGACAGCAGTTTGAGTTTTGGGATATATTCAGCTTGCACACTGAGAGCAGAACTGCAGCTTTGGACAGTTTTTAGGTGGCTGTACTAAGGTCAAAGCAGCCATTTGGTACTGTGTACACACTATTTTTAAGCACTGACCTTGCCTTTGATTTCCTTCCAATGCCTTCCCCCACCTACAGCTCACTAACCAAGCACAATCCACTTCTTTCTATGCGGTGACTCCCAAAGTTTTGTTGTTGGTTTGTTGGGGTTTTTGGGAGGAAAATTCTCCCTATTCTTAACCAAATTTGGAGAACAGACAAATACTAGCGGCTGCTAGTCAGATTCCAGCAGACAAAACCATGGAGCAAGGAAACAAGAGGTTGTTCAACCCAGGCCTTTTCCTGTAAAATGTTAAGTCAGGCCTACTTAACTGGGGTACTCTGACTTAGCACTGGCCTGAGGTATCTTTGTTGACAGTACCATGAGAGTCCATGCACCAGAGATAGGCAGGCACCTGGACCAGTCTTCAAAGGCTCCCCTTGCAGTTCTGGAGGAGTAGCTGCTTCATTTCACACATCAGTTAAATATCTGATTTAAGATGAGATAAAGTGATCCCATTTGTGTTTTCCATTGGCCATAATGAGAGTCAGAGGTGCTTACTGTAGATACACAGGTTTGATAAACCAGTCTTGAAGTCATAAACAGAGACACCAAGGGAGAGATGAGGGACCTTCCCAGAAGAAACTCAATCGCCTTCCTGGTATTTTACCCCATGGACTGTTTTTGCATTTTACTTCAGAGAGTTATTGAAAAAAAAATGCAAACAAATACTCAAGAAATTACTTGAACATAAAGGACCAAACTTCTTTCTCCCCATTCCCAGTCCAGGATTGTACATAATAAACTACAGATCTCTGTGCCATCCCTCCTTCTTGCTTCAAGATTTCAACATTTACATTGCACAGGTCCAAATTCAGCAGGGCTGGGGGAACACAACCTACACAGATGGACAGTAAAGGCTGGATTAGTTCAGAAGATAAATCAATTAAAATCATTATTACAGAAACTTTCTACTTACTACAGGAAAAAATAATAGAATGGGTATTTGTTTGCTGGAATAAAAATATACCAAATTAAGGTACTGTACTGCACATTTAAAAGTACTTAAGAACTTCAGCGTTTTAAGCACAAGGGAGCGTGAAACTCTGACATCATTATTATTAAAGTCAAGAAAGGAGTAGAGATAACATGAATGTTTGCAAGTATATTTACCTTCTTGTGGGGGGGAAACGTATATGCACATCTGCACTTATATGTGTGCAAAAACATGCAGTGGGGGAGCTAGGAAAGGAAACAATTCAATTTTCCTAGACTCACCAGGAAAAAAGAAAAATAGATTATTGTGTATTTTTCCTGAAATAAACTAATCAAAAGCTGGAAAATAACAATGTAGAAATTTCTTCTTTGCATCAGCACAGATTTTTGAAGGCTAACTACAGGCTATAGTTTATGATCCAACAAATTTGTAAATTTTTCATGGGTAAAACAAAGAATATTATCTTAATTTAATGGGAAAAAATTTACAGCTAAAAGCAAATATTAACTGCTTGATGCAAATGGCAGCAATTGTCATGACTTTATGCATACATCAAATTAGCTCATATTTAAAGCTTTAAGGGTTTGTTTGTGTTTCTCATAGTCTTCCTGTTTGTCTTAATGCTATTCCACTATATTCTTCTAAATATGGGAAGTTTACTTGGAAATGTTTATTTATTTTTTCAGTTCACCACAGTTTCTTGAGATGATTGTTTTAACATTACCATTATGGGTGGTCTGTTCCAAGTCAATGTGGTGCATCAAAATTTTCTTGCAAGAACATGTTGAATTTCTTTGTGACTTTTCTCCCAGGGCCCAAAACTTTAAAAATGCTGTTTCTTTCTTCCCTGAGGTAATTTTCCAGCAATGAGAGCTACTGGGCTTCTATGTATTCAATTCAAAGCTTCTTCAAGGCATTTTCTTTCACTGTGTTCTTTGTTTAATGAGTTTTCTCATAGTTACCTAAATAATTTTCAAAAGGTTTCAGCACAAAATTTCAGTAGTGATTGCTCAACAACTATGAGTGAGTGGACTTCAGGTTTCCAGGCCTTCCAGATGGTGCAAACAGCCTTCAGATCCAGGAACCGTTGCAGCCAGAAAAAACGGGCTCCTTGGAGACAGAGGATGTGAGAGACCACAGGGTTTCCTACAGAGACCAGGGAGACATTGCATGGATAAACTTTTGTAGGTCTGAAGAAAATTAGTTCATGCTCCAGTTATAAATTCACTCACCATCTACATAAACCTGTTTTAGGAAACCAGAGTTGGTACACACTGACACTCTTCCAAACCTAAACACTGCAGTAGTTACATTGCAACCATGAATCTCCTGTTGGCACGTCATATGACTATCAAAGTACGGGATGATGGCAAGCAAAGTCATTTGGAGGTCAATTTATCAAATATTCTGATTAAATTAGATTAAACTTCTGCTCTATTATTAGCAGTAGATGGTGACTTTGTATACAAATTTTGGATCCATGATACATAGATCTAACACAACATAGTCTGTGTCCTAAAGCTGCATAGAAAAAAACACACCACAGAAATTAAAAAAGCCATGCTACCCTCACTCTTTGTAGCTGGCGATTTGAGGGACAGATTTGCTCTACACATCATAGCAGTCATTGGCAAAGCTGGGAAACTATTCAAGACCTGTGTCCTAGCTATAAAACCATGCTTGCTCTCCTGGCATAGACAGAAACGGGAACATGCCAGAGATGCAAAGCAAATGCCAAGTTGTAGAATGGGCCCCTGAAGTATTTTTCTCCCTGGAGAGAGATTAAAGTCTTGAAGTACTTATAAACACCTGCCTAATGATGACAGAATTGAATTTATTGCTTCTTGCAGCAAAAATGCCTCAGAAATAAGACACTAGATGCCCTATTGAGATCATCCAAAACAGCATGTGTTGTAGTTATCACAAACTTCAGGTGATAGCCTGAAACATCTGCAGCACATGTACTATTTGGTGAACACCAAGGTGCAGCTTGTAGAAACTCTGCCTAGGACCCTCCAGAGATTGTAAAGTAGCTGAGACATGATAAGACTTGAAAGAATACCTCACTTCATGATCCTCCATCACTACCCCTGCACAGCAGCTCCAGTGGAAGCACTGCCAAATGCCTAAGCTGTGCACCTTCTCCTTCAGCTTATCACACTCCTAGGTTAGTGAAAACACATTTCTGAAGCTGGGATAATAAGCTTGAACAGTGATCTTAACAAAGAACTGCTGCACCTTTTCCTTTGGGAATCAACTATCCTCCAAAAGCACTTATGACACAAGTATTTCTAGAAGACTGGGCTTCAAAAATGTTAATCAAATGCAGCATTTTAAACAAATCTTTCTAATCCCTCTTGACACATCTACAAGGTCAGAAACCAAAGCTGTGACATAACCAGCATCCGTAAGAGCAAGTATTATCACGCCTATACAAAAAAAACTCTCCATCTCTACCATGTATAAAGTTGGTATGAGTAAACGCAATGTCCACTAAACTAAATTCGACAGCAATGTTAAAGGTGAGGAACGATAATTTATATATTGCCTGTAATATGGTCAAATTCCATAGAAGTAGAAACGGCAAAACAATCTAAACCACAGCCACCTGATACTGTTGGATTTCTTTTCTCTTATTAAAAAAAAA
>VWZS01010216.1:436942-482390 GCA_013397075.1 Rhabdornis inornatus | reverse complement strand
AAGAAAAAAAAAGAAAAAGAAAGTTTTCATGACTTTTTATTGATAGAAGATGTAATCAAAATGGTCCCTTTTGACTGGAGAGATTTAATCATGCAGGTTGAGGAGGAACCCTATTTGCAGGTCATAAATTAGGTGAAAAAGATCCATGTTTATTTATTTCCATTTCTTCTCCTCTGGATAAAAATCCCTATTTTATTATCTGGAACAACTGGCAAATATTTTAAAATACGGTCCTTACAAATTTAGCTTCATTCTTCAGATCTCAGGCCAACAACAGCTAAAAGAAAAAAAAAACAAATAAATTCTTGCCCCGTTCACCCTTTCACCACCTTCACAATTCTGTTCCTCTCAGGAAAACTTAAGAGAACTGGTGAACATTGCAGCGTGCCAGAGAAGTCAGTGCACACAGGCTATTTTAGATCAAAGGGAGAAATGCCTTCTGAAGTGCCAAGAGCTTCCTCACATTTATACCAAAAAAACGTGCCAGTTTGTCTTTTCTGATGGATTAAATATTATGGAGAGAGAATTCATCTAATAAGGGCAGAGCTGGGTGACTAAAGATATTATAGGCTGGACAAATACAACTTTCAACTCCTTTTGGAAATATCCCATCCTGGTGCACAAAGGTGACATACTTGGAGGGCAATAGAGGGCACATCCCAGCTTCAGCCCTGGACCAACTTCAGCCGGTAGTAGACAAGAAGATCCAAGAGCAATGTAATTCCCAGGACCACACTGGCACAGAAGGTATATCCACTGCAAAACCAAAGCAAGCTCAGAAAGAAAGAACCTCAAGGACATTTTAATACAATCTCCCACAAGTAAAGCTAGAGAGCTAACTGGATAGGTATATTCATTATTCTCATATTCTCAACTCAAATGGTAACAAAAGAAAGGTTATTTACTTCTTTCACTTCTGAGCCATCCTCAGTCTGCTAGTCTTCATCTTTGAGCTGGCTGCTAATCAACCAGATTCCTAAAAGGTATTGCTTCCTGACTTCCAAAGGATTGTAGCAGCTACCTCCTCTTGACTTGCTTTCTCTGCAAGTGCTGATTTCTTTTGTACCTTTTTAAGTCTGTGACCTTGAAACCAGAGTCTTTAGGCAGCAATTTGAGCTCTTTTAGCACTCCTGAGGGCATGCCCATCTAATCTTTTTCTATCAGAAATGCCCCATGTGGTGAGACCAATGTCCATCACCCAGGCTTCTGTCTCCCACAGTGGCTGTTGCAGAGGTGGCTTAAGGAAAGCACACGAAACAAGCCACTATCTGAAATCTAATCCTCATGCTTCTTCTGCATCCTGCTGTTAGATTTCAGATATTAGAGGGAATATCACTGCCTTCCCAATAGGATCTGGTTTGCACCTTTTATCCATTAATTTGTCTAATCTATTTTGAAACTCTTGATGTGTTCTGACTTCACACTTTCTTGCAACAGCCAGTTTTAGAAGTTTATTACAGGCTTTGAAGAAAGGCACTTCTAAAAACCTGTTTTAAATTACATCTGATCGGTTTCAATACATGTTCTCTGGTCTAGGACTGTAGGATTTGGTAAACAAGTTTAGCATTCATCTTCTACACTGCCTTCTTGATGCCATAAATCAGCTTCATCCTTGTTCAGCTTTCTCTCCAAACTGAAGTGAAACCATAAGCCTGCTATTACTTTTTTGCAGCAAATTTAGATGCCCTCTTCCTTTTTTTTATTTTTGCAAAAAAACGTGCTCTTCTTGAGATGCAGAGACCAGTTGTATGAGATAGTCAAGGTGTGGAGGCACAAAGATTTTCTGCATTGGCAAAATGTCATCTTTGGTCATGTTCTCAGTACCATTCCTGATATAGGCAATTTTATCTGCAGGAACACGCAGAGTCAATGCTGACAGAAAACTGCTAACTCAGCATGGCTTGGATTATTCTAAAGCACCATAGAATTATTTTGGAGATGCTTAAATTAACTCCAAACAAGAGGCTAAATCACACAGCAACACAGGATAATGCCATGCAGAGATGCTTACTTAAGCCCTGGAAGATTTACAGCTACACAAAGACAATGTGCAAACTCCTCCTAGATTTGGTAGCAGCTTGTCCATCCAAGATCCCTAATCACAGCATGCCAGGTGAAGCAGGCATGTCAGCAGCCCTCCTGTGTGTTTGAAATGTCATCAGAACAGTACCTCTCTTTTTGGAAGCCCTCTCCTCTCTTCTCAAGCTCTGTATCCAACGTGAACAATATCTGCAGTCCATGTTCTACAGAATTAATAATTACCAGAAAAAATCACCAACTAACAAATTCTCCACAATTTAAGACTTGTTTTCAGTCACCAAGAAACTTTACCAGTACCCCATCTGAAGGGCAAGGCATAGCTCTTATGTGACAGTGGAGGATGGAAAGTATGAACAACTTCCTCTTCACCCAGTGCTGCACGTCTTCTCCCTCCCTACGTATGCCACTGATGCATCTCAGAAAATATTTATGAGTTCTCATTCAAATACTTCAGATGATAAATTTAATATCATATTCCCCGGGGTAAGCAAAAAATAAAATATTGCATTGGCCTTCGCACATGTGGAGATTATATTACTTTACAATGAAACCCAGCAAGCTGCACATTACAGTTTTTACCACAATCTCCTTGGTAGGAATGTTTCAAATACATTGCATATGTGTGAATACAATATAAGCATACTGAAATGCTTTGAACACTCTAATACATCAGACACTTGAGTCAGGGGTGGCGTGGGGGGAAGCCTTCATCTATCTTGGCTCTTATCCTTTCTGTGTTTGACAATGGTGTTCTTTGGTCTAATGGATGGCACTACTTACATACAACATATGAACTTGCAAACAACTGGATCCTTGACCGCATCCCCCAAACCTGTTAGCTTGTTCATTAAGCAGCTCTGTGAAGGAAAGCAAGAGTGCTTGCCCTGTATGGTACAGCTCCCACAAAAACAGATTAAAGGTGTCGCAGCTGTACAACAAAGTCCTTGGGTTTAGCAAACACATTTCTACACACCGTAAAAGCCCCAACATCTGATGTGCTGGGGTTTTACAAGGCTGCAACGCTGGAAAGCGGGCATAGAAACCGGCAGCATCCGAAGGCATTAAAGAGTCACATTCCAGGTTTGCTTCCTGCGCTGCGAGCCCGCCGGGATGAGGGCGGCCGGCACCTGCTCCCCCTGCCCCGGGGCTCCCTCCCGGCCGGGGCTCGGCTGCCACCTCCTGCCACGCCGGGGAAGCGCCGCCAGCTCCCCGGGAATGCGCCCCAGCCAGCCCCGACACGGGCACCCGGCACAAGGAGAACGGGGTCTAGGGTCTCCGTCCTCCCAAACGGGACTACTTCCCCATTCTACACCTTGGGAAATTACAGCTCGTAAGTGACAGGCACGCGTCCGTGCAGACCTCCCAGTCCGACTCTTCTAAACTCTATTTTTCAGGAATAAAGCATGAGTGGTAGCTTTCTGTGCTTAAAATAGATGCCCATATGTGTGAGCATTTTTCATTCCTAAAGAACGAAGTAGTAGCAAGCTGGTGCATCCAAGAAATGAAAACACACGGTCAATGAACATCTCCGTGTGACTTACCAACCTCCACACAGGAGCTTGGTGGCACAGACAAATATTCATCACAATTTTTAACCAAAGAACCACAGCCTTCATTTTGGTTTGTGAGGGCTTGTTTTGAGTGGGGGGGCTGGTTGTTCGGTGGTGGTTTTGTTGTTTGGTTTATTTTATACACTGCAGTCTTCATCCCAAGTAGAACCTCAGATTATTCTTAGAGTCTGCTGGCTTGCCTTCAAATTTCCTGAGACAACTGTAGAAACAATAGCACATGACTGCACATTTAAATATAACACACATGCCAAGAGACTTGAAGAGGATGGCACACACAGCCTTTCTTTCCCACCTAATACTACCTCAAGCCTTGTAATCTACCTTTAATGGTAGACACCCATGTGTCTGCATGCATGTATCTTTCTTCTTCCTCTCTTCTGTCCCTTGACAGTTGTTCTCCCAATACTTTGCTACTCATTTTATGGATTTTCATTGGCAAGGAATCAAGGGTGAGAGAGGGTCACCTCGAGGCTCACCGCCAGCTTGTGTCATTGACTCAGCCTCCTGCAATTGTTGCTCTGCCCTCCATCTGCTACTAACCACGTTGACCAGTTTGCCTCTTCTCTTCTTAATATAAGAAAAAAATCACTCAAAATTCATGTCCAAACAGTAGCTTTAGGAGTGTTTTCACACAACTACAAGTAGAAGGCACATATATTTCCAATAATTTTCATCTGAAAAGGACATGCATATGGGCTTGAAGGTCACATAGAATGATGATGCTGCTGCTCAGAATGATCAAAAAAGGATCAAGACATACCAGTTTCAAAAGAAAGTGTAAAAGCTGTCATGCTGAAAAACAACTGGTAGATAACCATGAGCAAAGAGTCAGAAGCAGCTGAGATTTTTATTTGGAAGGATGGAAGTCAGCCTCTGCAGAAACAGGATTTGAATTTACATGTTTTTTTCAAGTACAGTAGCTTGGTAAGTTCTGTGCTTGTAAAGGCACTTCTTGTACACATGCTGACAAAAATTCTATTTTACTGCTCTGAAAACAGCAAAGCTTAAGGGCATTACTTAAATTTTGCCCATTCAAATAAATGGATGAAAAGGAATATATACCATAGCTCTATTGACATATGAACACTTTTATATATATGGATATCTAAGGGTGTTTCATTTTTTTGTGGAGGGGTTCTACAAAACATGACCTCAATTCCCTTAAACACATAGTCTTAAAACTAGAAACCTTTTGGTTTTGTCCCCCATTTGCCTTCCTAAACCTGTCCTAAGCATCTGCATTATGTTATCCAACACACTGGCTGCTAACAATACAATCAATACAAAAGGGTACTTAGGGGTCAAGGCTTTTTTTCTGTCCTCAAAATACAAAGCTTATTTTAACAGGGATTTGAACTCATTCCCTGCAGAAAATGTCTTAGAACCACTCAGGTGAGAAGGAAAAAAAAAACATATTGGAAGTATGGGGTTTTTTTTAATATGAAAACCAGTAATTTGATAAACATTTTTCTGTACATCCACATAAAGTACATTTTTTCAGTTTCACAACATGATTGCAAATTTTACAGAGCAGGAACCTGGCATGCCAGGCACTGACATAAATGCCTTTTTCATCACTTTTGGAAAATAGTATCTGTCTGCTTACACATTAGTATATTTTAGAACATCAACATACTAACTCTACTGTTCTGCTTCAAAGTGTAAAACTTACCTTACTTTAGACGTTAGTCAGAGTACAGCAAAGATGAACAGATTCCTGATATTGACTGAGCTATAGGACAAGCGAGGTTGATTTGTACCTAAGCATTTTCTCCCATATAGATATATATTTTTATCTAACTCTTTTGTGCCTATTCATCTTCCAGCAGTATGAAATATTAGATATCAATAAAATAATTTTTTTAAACAAACCCATCAGGTACAATCCAAATTGTGTTTGTAAATTTTTTTAAAAGCATACTTGCTACTTAAAGTATCCTGATTTAATGTAATATTGTGTTGCTCAGAGGTCTCAGTGAAAATATTTTAAATACTTTTACTTACAAACTATAAAAAGTTCCCCCTAATTGCTTTTGAATTGGAGAGGAGGGGAAAAGGTCCTCAAGACAAAGTGATTTTCAGATTGGTTTCCATTAGTTCATATAATATAACACAGCTTTGACACTTTCAGAATGAAAAGGACGAAGCATGAAAAATCACTGAAAGTTCAGATATTTGTATAGTGATTTACTTCTGTAAAAGATTGTATCATAATTTAGATTAGATCAGGTACATGAAACAGTTGATGTGCACTTAGAGCTTTTTGTGGTGGACTTTCATACAAAAATAATGCCAGTGTACCAAGAAATTATAAATGCATGTGGGACCATTATATACAACACATACTAACCACTCCATCTACTCAATTTATTAAAGAGAATCTCAAAACAAGCATTTGCTTGTTGACCAATTGCTGAAAACATTTCTGCGGATTTACTTAAATGTCTAAAACCATTGAAAAAATAATTTGTCATTACTTCTGCTTTCCTTAAGGTTGAAAAATACAAACCACATCTGTGCTCACCTAACATCTGCTATCTGGTTCAATGGTCTTGATGCCTAAGATTTTTAGCTTTTTATACTTTTCATATATTTGTAGCTTTGTAGATTGCTGATGCATGGCTGTACCTCCTAGTAATATTCCTGTCTTCTTTCCCTACATTAGGAATAGTAAGCTAACCTCCTAAACACATTCCTAAAATATTGTTTAATATTATTCCAAGAAGAGAACCAACTACAAGGATGTTCTGTTTTTCCAAACAGAATCTGGACTAGAGACAACAGAACTGCGGCAAAGAAGCCCCTGGGCTGCTACCAGTGGGGCACGACCCTGGGAATTATTACCCAACCAACCAATCTTTTAATTGGACAATATGTGATAGGTATACTAATCAATTAACCTTATAAAAATTGTAGAATTACTATACCACATGCAGTTTTTGCCATGCTGTGTACCTGAAAGCTTTCAAGTGAAGGTTTGCTTTTATGCCACCACTCCAACATTGTTAGAGAAGATCTATTTTCCAGGCAACAGTCTAACACAAATTACAAATCCTACTAAGGCTTCACATCCCAAACATATAGTCTCCAAGAGATCTTCAAGGCTGACAAATAAATTTATGTTCAAAGTTCCTTTGCATCCTTGGATGAGAGACCTTTGCAAAGTCTCCAGGAAAGGGAGCAGGTTTCAGGGACAGTGCTTGCACCAGCTTCAGGAACACACACATGAGGACACTGGCTTGCAGCTGGCATAGACAGAGGCAATTCTAAACCAGAAATGTTACTAAACAGAAAATATTAGGGCATATGCCTAATTTTTTTACAGCATATTTTATGGTTTATTATTAAATATATTTTTTCTATACATGGGGTTAGTTCTCACCCTTCATAAAGTACTTAATGCACTAAATAGGACAGGAATATGCACTCTTCTCTTGGCAAAGCAAACAATACTCTCCAAATTAATGGCTGAAGGCTACAAAAGTGCTTGAGCAGCAGGTTTTGCTGCTGACAAGTCCTGATGCCCCAACACTTGTGCTACTGCAAAGCTACCAGCACATGACAACGGGACCCTGCTGTGAGCAAGCTGTCCTAAAAGGAAATTACCTTCAAGTGAGCTCTCAGGCTCACACACTAGAAGCACACACACACCCTTTTAACCACAAGTAGCAGAGTAGCTGTGCCATTATCCCAGAATCCAAGGGGCTGAAACAGTGAAATACACAGCCATGGGAAAGAGGGGAGGTCAAGTACAACAATTTCTCTTACAGGAGCCGCAGCCAGGCCCATGACTCCATCAAAGCAGGAACTGTGCAAAATGTGGTGGTGCTGCTGATGTACAGATACTAGACCTTTTGCAACCTACAGCAAAACACGTAACAGACAGAAAAACAGTATGTGAAAGAAAATTAGCTTAACTGGTTTCAATTTTAAAGATGTTCTCCAGTGCTGTCTGGAAGTCTGTTCTTGACACCTTCACAATGACTTACCAGAATTTCTTCAAAGCACTTACTTAGCTTTCTGCTTCATGGTGAAACACAATTTAGGCCTGAAAACACTCTCCCTTCCATACAAAACCACCCAAGCCTGCTATTTTTAGTTCAGAAAAAAAATTCTCATGTTTTGCCAATCAAAAGCCACAAAACATACACCATTGAGCAAACCATTCTGTGTTATCCCAGTTTTAAAAGGAAAACATGCAAGTGACATTAAATATAATGAACAGAAGAAAAGTCGGCGTCAGTCCTGGAATCCTAACTGAAGTCTTTAACTTCCATTCCCATGTTTAGTGCGGTTTAATCACATGCATTCTGGAGACCAGTAATGTACCCCATTGAGCAGGGGGGCTGCAACCTGAAGTAGAATCCCAAAGCCATCCAAAATCTTACCTGAAATCCTGTAGGGCATATCAGAATCACTACATCTTCGACAGTTAAAAAAAAATACCCTTGACCAAGAAAGCATGAAGATATCGGCTCTCTTTAGTCTACAAACCAGAGGCCGCAGAGAAGCATTTATTAACTGATGCAGTATGAAGGACTAGTAATTACTTCTTTGCCTCAGCCAAAAAATGCCTCAGTGAATCAAAAGCCTTGGGTGGAGTTTCGTTCTCAGGAAGTTTTTGAAAATAAACCAAACCCTAGGAACAATATTAGGTAAAAAGCATAAAGCAAACTTTATCAGTTCTCCAATGCTTACCCTGCATAGGCTCCAAGGTCGCTGCTTGTAAAATTTCATTTCCTGAAAAAGCCCTAATTTGACATCTAAGCATTTTGGTAAGAAAATTTAGATTTCAACCTAATCCCTTCTTTCAAAAACCAGTTAGGAAGAGTTGATTCTGTTCCAATGAAAAAACTCAGCATGAAAAGATGTCATTCCCTAGTATTAATATTCATTGCTATGCAAAATGGTGACACTAAAAAAAAAATAAACATTCCTGAACATTTACTGAGGTGTCATTCCACTGCAGCAAAAGAAACACTAACAAACTTGTTTATAAACTACAGCTCCCCTTACTTGAATCCCCTCACAGCAATTCAGAAGAGATATGATAATCCAGCTACTGCTAATGTTGCCATTCTGCTGATATAAATCAAGCACAAAAAACATTTTGATGTTATTTTTCTCACACAAAGTTAAAACGGGTTAAATGAGTATTTTGTAAATGTGTAAGTTTGTGTGAGCTGGACTCTCTTCAACTTGGATGCATGCTTAACACGTAAGAATTAAATCATGGAATAAATTAGGCTGGAAAACATCCTGAGCCAAACTGCAAACCAAACACTGCCAAGCCCACCACCAAACCATGCTCTTTAGTGTCACGTTTACAAGTCTTTTAACTGCCTCCAGGACTGCTGATTCCACCACTTACCTGGGCTGCCTGCTCCAGTGCCTGACCGTATTTCCTAATACCCAGTCTAAACCTCCTCAGGCCATTTTCTCTTAACCTTTAACTTGCTACTTTGGAGAAGAGGCCCCCACACCTCATCACAACGTCCTTTCAGATGGTTGTAGAATGGCATGGTCTCCCCCAAGCCTCCTCCAAGCTAAGTAACCCCTGCTTCCTAACTGGCTCCAGACCCTTCACAAGATTAGCCATCCTCCTTTGGACAAACTCCAGTACCTTAAGGGCTGTTTTCTGAGAACATGCTTTAAGCTTAGCAAAAGGATACGTATCTCACGGATTTGAACAGGTGACTTCATTGAGTAGACCTGAAAATGGCACTACAGAAAACTTTTCAACAACCCAAGTCACCCAGGTCTAGCTACCACAAAGCTTGAACAGGGCCAAAACTAAGAGCCAAAAGAAGAGCTATATAAGAAAAGTGCATTTGAGCCCAGCTGGAGAACATGCCTGCCTTCGCTCTTACACTTAGGACTACGGATATCAAAAGAGGGGTTACAAACCAAAATGAAAATTTAAGTTGAAGGGCCTGAAAACAGAAACATTCCCATCTGCCCAGCCACAGGTGCTCAGCCCCACATGTTCACATTCATACCTTATACATCAGACTAAGAGTGCAATTCCTTATGACTCACTCAAAGAGCTAGTCTGCCCCTAGAACAACTTGCAGGACGGAGAGAACAAATCCTACTTTCCAGTGTGAATACCTTGCTTCAAAAAAAAAAAAACAGACAAAAACACAAGTTCTGAACACCAATTAACTACTACAGAAACAAAAACACCGAGCAAGTTAGGATTTTAATACTGCCTCATCTGAGCAAGTGATAACTACTTGGCTACCCTACCGAGAACTACAAAATCAGATCTACAAGAGCATGACAATACTAGTCAGAAGAGACTATCACCCACAATTTGAGGCAGAGGAACAAGTAAAACACATCTTGTGTCCATTAAGTTCCCTGGATAAATTAAAATCCTTCAACACCTCAGAAGACTTGGGAAACAGTTAAGGCCATTCTCATTTGTCTCAGCAGAGTAATCCAGATTTTTATCACAGAGGCAGCAATACTTTAGACAAATTACTCAGAATCCTAGAAACACATCAAAGCACTACCAAGCCAGGATAGTATTTAACTGTCTGCATTATTGCAACTTGAATCTGTGCCACGTTCTAGCCCATAACTTTTGGAGTAGGAACAGGAAACAGAATTACCCTAAAACTGGAATGGCAGGGATCCCCACGATCTTTTTAGCAAACTGACACAATGAAAATACTAATAAACTAACAACATTTGCCAAGTTTTTGCATCTTCTGAGGCTAACTCAAAGAACTTTGCAACTCAAAGAACTGCTCCACAGACACCAAATCATTAATCACACATACATAGACTGGTTCAAATTTTATTTGTCATTCATTTCTTGCACTTGAAGTACTCTTCGATGACATCTTTGGCCTGAGATTCCTTGCCATAGTCCTGTAACACAAAATAATCCATTATTAACATACAGACCCATCCTAAATTTTACAAACTTTTTTTACAAGCACAAATGGGATTCTGACACTCTTTCACAAGGAATTCACAAAATTCCACACAAGTAAGCTCAAGTAATTTGCCAGTTTTTCCCTTGTTAACACCTAACTAGCTCTAATAAAGTACTGTTTTATTTCATTCAAATGTAACATCCCATTGACAGGGATGCAAACAAAATCTTTTCTGCTTAAAGAAACTCAAGTAAAGTATGTGAAAAAGTAACAACTATGAAAATGCATGCAGAAGGCACTAGTCCTGATTGTGAACATGTAGCCATCTCTTGGGACCTCAGAGACCACAAAGTCTTCAAGGCTCGTACTGTGGCTTTATTCTGCCAGTGTTATTGTGAAACAAGCTCCGCAAAACATTTTGAAGTTGAGCAGACACACTGAACTGGCTTTTTTTTCTCAAGCAAAACTTTCTATCTTCTAGGTAGGCCTTTCCTTTTAATGATTATTGACAAGTAGGCATAGATACTTCGAGGACACAACCATCAACTCACAAAATGTAGGTGAATAAATAAACATGACAGGGACTATGAAACAAGAAAGCAACCAATGTTCACTATCAACAATATAAACTGCTTTAAAAAATAAAATTTAGGAGCTGTATTTAACATTAACAGTTCCNGGCGCCATCGCGGACACTCACCCGGCACCGCCGCGCGCCGCTGCACAGAGAGGGGGCGTGCCCGCCGCCGCGCGCTCTTATAGCGCCACAGGACCCCGGCCTGCGCGCGCATATACCCCCGCGCCGGGGCTGCCCGCGGCGGTGCCTGATGTTCGGCGTGTTCGCCCCGTGTCCACGGGAGGGGGAGGTTTGGGTTGGAACCGAGAACTGGGAAGTGGTTTGAAACAGAAATTAAAGGATGAAGCTGAACAGTTGCAAGCAACAAATACTCTATGGGAGATAACTCTGTTGTTATCAATGACTGACCCCAGCANTATTCTGCCAGTGTTATTGTGAAACAAGCTCCGCAAAACATTTTGAAGTTGAGCAGACACACTGAACTGGCTTTTTTTTCTCAAGCAAAACTTTCTATCTTCTAGGTAGGCCTTTCCTTTTAATGATTATTGACAAGTAGGCATAGATACTTCGAGGACACAACCATCAACTCACAAAATGTAGGTGAATAAATAAACATGACAGGGACTATGAAACAAGAAAGCAACCAATGTTCACTATCAACAATATAAACTGCTTTAAAAAATAAAATTTAGGAGCTGTATTTAACATTAACAGTTCCTTATCTAAAGCAACCTTTGGTTTTACTAGGTATTTTCAGAAACCAAGAAATAAGACATAAGTATTAATCTTACTTTGACAACCACACAACTGCAGCCCACCACTTTGCGAGGTTTTCCTTCTCTGTCGATCTTGCAGAGACCCACCCATTCGCCCAGCTTCTTGTTATCATCAACCTGTGCAGAGCATCACACCACATCAGAACTTGCCATGTCTGGCACACCTGGCTCCAGCCCAGAAGCTGCTGTACTGTCAGAAGCATTGGGTAACGGATGGCTGCTTTCCTCACGCTCATCAGCAGAGGGAGCCAAAGTATCATCATCGTACAGCTTGAGCCTCCCTGAAGTCCCAGGAATGCTCCCGCCCTCCACTTCCAGCAACGATTTTCTTTCTTATTATACAGGACACCAAAATTCACTGTAACTGGGCAAAATAACCAATCCACACTCCTTGCGATTTACATCCACAGGATCTGTACTGTGGAAAAATGGAAATCACACAGAACCAGAACAATCTGCTGCTAAGGCAAGCTTTGCCTAGGTAAGCCATACACAGAATTACAGCAGTGTTCTAAAGGTTCAGCTCTCTACATGCTGAAAGAAACAGCATAATTGTTCCAAACTTTTGTCTCAACTTGGCACTCACCTTTATTAAGTTGATCTGATGTTCTGCACAGAGTGCTTCAACTAATTTTACATATGTGGGTTCATCACAGTTTGAAGCCAGAACACAGAGATGGGCTTGGCGTCTAAAAAAAAAAAAGAGAACTCACAGATGTTACTTCAGACACTCACTGAAATTTCTTGATAATTAAAACCAATAAATACTGAATTCAACACATGCATTTCTACAGAACCACTTTTTAAGTTTTAACTTTTGGTTATGAGACACCATAAAAGCTCTTGAAATACTAAATACACTTTTGATGTGATTTGTCACTTTTTATGTTTTTCATATATACGTTACAGGCTATTCATTCTCAGCTTTATCCTCAGATTTTATTCCTGTTTTTAAAGCTTCTAAAAATCCCACTAAATAAATTCAGCCACTGGAAAAAGGTCTGATGACTGGATAAACACCAGGTCCCCTACAGAATTATCATTGTTACAAAGTAACCACGCTACAAGCCACTTTTTCTTATTTACCACAGATTACATTAATTTAACATTAGAATTGTAATTACTAAAAGCTTCTATTTCCATGTCAAAGTGTTAGAAGTTTTTCAGAACAATCTTTTCTACTTACATTTAGAGAAGCTGTTATGACAGGGCCCCAATTCTAATTAGGATCTTTGTATACTGTAGTACAATGTTAAGATACCAAAGGGATACCTGACAACAGAGAGAGCTGAGTAGGTCTTCTATGCTTAACCTAATGCAATGTGACCTCTGCAAACTAAGTCAGTTTTCCCTAAAAAGACCTTCATCAGCAGTATCACTAGAATGCCAGAAACGTTTCCAAGCAAGAACCATCACACACAAACGTGTGCAAACTTCATCCTTTTAACACACATCTTATAAAGCTGGCGCTGAACTCAGAAGAACTCACACAAACCTGCTGTCAGTCACCCAAGTTGTATTTCTCTTCCCTTGTTTAGTGCCTTGTCCCAGAGGTTTCCGCATACAGGTTTGTCAGACAGCAGTTATCACTCACAGCACGAGTGAAGGGGTATCCGACTAACTGAAGTCATCACCCAAACACTGCAGCTTTACATTTAAGTAGATTTTTTTCTTGCAAGGCAAGTATGGATTTGCATATAACCACACACATAGGTGCGTATGCATACCTATACATATGTATATACACACAGATATACTTTGCCCTACAAAAGAGTGATTGTCCTATGACTGGCAAAGACAACAAATGAAGTCTAAAAAAGCTATGAATTTAAATCTTTTTTATAAAAATAAAATTAACTCTTCCAGGAAAAGTTTAAAATTCATATTAATCCAATTAAAATCTTATTAAGTTTTGAGAATACTTTATTACTTCTTAAAACATAAGGTTCTTGAGACACAGATTTTCACAGCTACATACAGGAAGCAGCATTCCATTTTCTTCACAAAACCGATATACCCACATGAATACTCAATGGGACCGGGGCTTCAAAATGACAGAACCTAATACACCAGACGCTGCTGTTTTTCAATCGAGTTTAGCTTCCGTATTTTAAGATTCCACTTTAAGGGCTCAAAACAGAGGTTACAAAACACTGAAATTACTGGCAGAAAATTAATAGTCTTGCATAAGTTTTAAACTGAACACCTGGACAAAATGGCCACTGCAGATGTTTAACGTACCTCATGACATACCTTACCAACTAATCGCAATAGAGAAACTGGTGACACCACACTTACTTGTCCAAGGCTTTGGCTGCTTCACGGATACCGCGAGCAAGGCCATCGTGGATAAGTGCGGTCTTCAGCACTTCTTGCAGAGCGGTGTTAACATCCATTACACCTCCAGCAGTAATGCTAAAGAGAAGACACACAACGTTCTGAGCGTGCCAACAACATTCAACTAAAAGCAAAAGCTTCCCGTTCACCTGCAAGCATCCGCCGATTGAAAAAGTACAGAACAAAAGCAAGTTAAAATAACGAAGCCAAACGAAGAACTGACGAAGGATGAACTTGAAAGAAGCTAAGGCATTAAGTCCTCCTGGCGAGCCACCGGGCCATGCTGCCTCCATGCTCCTTCAGGGAGGAGAGGACGCCATGCACACAGGGGCCCTGCCAGGCGGACCCCGCGCCCACGTCCCGGCCTGCAGGAAGCACGCAGCAGCACCGCGCCGGGGCCTGCACACATGGCACAGCCAAGCCTGACGCGCAACGGAGCGACCCGGCCCCTCCGCCCGCCGCCCCCGACGGCCCCGGCCCTGCTCACCCTTCCTCGGCCATGGCGCTCTCGGTGGGTGCGGTCCCCGCCTGGGTTCCTACTGCAAATACAGACACAGGCCGCCCCGGTGAGCGGCGCCGGCCGCCCCGGGGCCCCCGCCCGGCCCGCTCCCGCCGCGATGNAGTCACAGCAGAGGCCCTTCCTCAATGAGGATTAAAGCCTCACAAGAAAATCGGTTTGCTGTTTCCCAGGGAAAGAATGATGCAAATTAAGTCTCCGAAGGAAAGCTATTACCCAAGAGGTTCCATAAAAAGGAACATTGTTGTTTTTATTAGAAAAACCACTTTAAAGTGCTTAAAGTATCCATTTGATTTGGGGGAGCAGCCTCTGGGGGGTAAACCAACTGTGACAGCTGGACCGGAGTCACCTAGGGAAGGATCACCAGCCAGGAGTCACCTGGACTGCTTCCCTAGGGCAGGAAGTGCACCTGGTGCTGCCAAAGCGGTCTGGCCTCACCTGGCACAGTCCCTTTGTCTCCGGCAGTCAAGAGATGGGGAGCATGGGGAAAAAAACCCTAAATCTCCTCTCTGCCAGTGGGTCACAACACTGAGGTGTAGACTGGAAACCTCATAAGTGTGACTGCTCACCCCTGTTCCCATCACACACGCACAGGTGATTCAGCTGGTGGTGAGAGCAGCATGGCCACCACACTGCAACATGTTCCTTGCTTGGGTGCTGCCAGTCTGACATGGTGCTTTGTCCATCCCAGTTGCTTCAGACTGGATGACTCGACTGTTGGGTACTCTACAAGTCACCATCTATGTAAAAAGTACATAGTGACAAAATATAAGAGAAATTGATCACAAATACCAATAGTTATGGTTTGTGAGTAGTGCAATCAAACACATTTGTCACTAGCGTTGTCACCCACCTGTTCCACCATATGTTCTTCCTTGGTCTTCCTGGTGTTGCCAAGAAGCAGGATGTAGGCTAAATACAGCTAGGGAAGAGGCACTGTGCACAAAGCAACTCACTGGAGCTTGTGAGGGCAGAGGAGGACAGAGGGGAAAAGTGGAACCTGCTCAGCTGTCTCAGAGCCACCCCACATACCCCACTCAGGCAGCACAGCCTTTTAGAGCCTGCCCAGGGGGAAGGCCTAGCTGGGGGCTGCAGCACTTCCAGGCTCCAGCTGTGAGACACAGCTCATGTCAACTCTGAGGCAGTCACGTACATTTACACTACAGAGATCTAGAAAGGGCAGAAGCCAACCTCTGAGCAAGTCATGGAGAGAGAAGCACAGGATGGGGGCTGTCCTCTCCTTGCAAGCTGAGCTACTAAGGACAAAGTGGGTAGGAACAACACTGCCCACTGCTAACACGGGCAGCCTCTGAGATTGGCAGCATTTGGCACCTCCAACGCTGCCATATATTGCTTGAAACTCTGAACTGCATTTCCTGTTGCAATACCCCTTTGTTGCAACCACTGCAGTCCCAACAGATGTTCTAATTGAGCAGCCCCTGTGAGACATGTGGTCCTGGCTTCTTCCCTCCGTCCTCCACAAGAAGTGGGAACATGTAATTTCCTTTGTACTGCTCAGAAAGTGTGCAAGCACACACAAATAATACTGCCCATCTCTTCAGGGGAGAATGTTTTTCCCTATATCCACCCATCACTTAATCTTCTTGTGCCCTTGAAAAGCCCCAAAGGCACCTAATCTATAGAATAGTTTTTGTACTGAGTGGAATAATATACCATTATCTCCCCTAAAGGTCTTGAAAGGGTAAGAAGTCTGTACGCAGCCTGACACGCATCAGTATCTCCAGGAAGTGCTATATCCGTTCAGCCCAGGAGATGGAAGTAATGGAAGTATGCACATCTGAAAGCTCTGTATTATGGCAAAAATTATAATAACAGTCAAAGTATAGTCTAATATTCTAATAGTCTAATATTCAAAGTATAGTCTATTATTCTATTAGCAGCAGAACACTAAAAAGCAGTTTTCCTAGAACAGTTGCAAGAAAACAAAGCTGTGCTGAGATAAAAGCTATGTATGTGTAGAGAGGAGGTTTTCATTGGCACTGAACTCTGTGTGGAAATGTTGGTATAGCCTAGTAGGAGTCTGTTATTTTTGTCTAATAACGAATGAAAGTGTGTGGTCCTGTTGGAAGGTCTGCTTCATTGCACAGTGTGAGCTCAGCATTCATGTGGGCATTCTGCATGCTGTTGGTACTACTCCACCTTCTCCACCTTTCTGTCCATATTCCTAGAAGCAGTAGCTAGTTTCTTAAACTCTGCATTTTCCCTTGGAGTTATGTTCATTGAGCACCTTGCAGTTCAACTGCTGGCATACAGCCATGGGGAATGACATGTTTAAGCCAAGGGTTGCAGTCCTGTGCTAAAAGTACTTCTAGTGCACTTGAGGCTGGGTGAGTGGTGTAACAAGAGAGCTAGAAAATTAGGAGCTCCCAGACGCAGGGCAAGAGCCTGTCTGGATTTTAAAAGGCTGAGGTGGTGTCAGTGCAGATGCTGACCTGCAGCTTCACTGAGCAGCCAGCTCCAGCAGAGGAACTCAGTCCTCTCAAAATTTGGTTATACTACAAACAGCATAACATGCTACCTATAAATTTGGATTTGAGGAGAGGTAGACAAGCTGCTATTCTGATATTCGAGAATTTTTATTCTCTCCAGCCTGCTGTTCTGAGTGATCCATTTGGACTCACCATCTTGCTGCATATATTTAAAAATCCTTTGGTTATAGCTACTATCCTTTGTGCTTGCCATCCAGTTCCTTGACTCTCCCTGACTGTTTCCCTTACCAGGCTGGTAAGCCTTCCTTTCTTTTTCCACTCTGATCAAAATGGGAACTGAAATTAGGGACTTTTTCAGAAGAGCAGTACTGCAGTGAGGCTATAATGGTTCACTCTTGTCTCAGCCATCCTCTTCCTGCTCCTTTTCCCCATTATCTCTCCATGTTTCTTGCTCTGGTAACATTTATCTTCCCCTTGTACTAACCCTGGCAACCACAAGCCATATTTTCTTCAAAATGTCAGACTTCAGGAGTAGTTTAAGTGCCATATTGTAACCTGTGGAGACTCAAGAAATGAGTAATGAGCAGTCTAGACAGTGGCACAGTGTGGTGAGGCAGCCATGTAGGCAGATGAAAGTATCAGGTATTGCAAACTCCCAAGAGAGGTCCATGACACCACTAAACTCTGAACAATAAGTTCTGAATTTCAGTTCTGAACAATCCTTGCAAAAACTTACTTTTATCTCACATCTGTCTCTAGAAATACAAAACACAGGCATGTGCAATAAATAAATGCCATAGGACAGAGTTACTTCATTTTACTTGCAAAACAGAAATGATTTCTCAGTCTTGTGGAAAATCAAGCTGGAAGCCTTCTTGTTCTATATCCACAGAAGTTCTGCTCACCAGCCTGGAGGGGAGAGATGTATATTTCCAAGTGCCTCCAGATGTAGAAAAGAACAGCCACCTATGTGCAAGAGGTGTCTGTGTCAAATTTCAAGTGCTTGGAGAAATTATGGAGAGATTGTTCTGGAGTTTCAGAGAGAGGACAAGAGATGGTATTTCAGTACCAATTTGAAATTAGCTACGGCCTTGATTCATGATAACTGAACAAAAGAGTTTGCTGGTTTCTGTTGCCTTCCACAGATTTTGCATAAGACACTAAAAATGTGGTTATCATGTGGTCACATTAGAGTAATTTTAAACTATTTCCCAATAGCATTGTGCAGCTGCAGACAAAAACAAATTAATATGATGTAAATATACACTAAGGATTTTCTTGATTGCAATGCAAGTCTTTCTAAGATCTCTGCAACTATACAGAGCAACAATAAGGAATTTAAATGCTCAGCTCACATGTGCTGAGCACATCATAATGCCATGGATATCCATGAAAGAAGCTACCCTTAATGTAATTATCCTTCATATATTTTTACCTTGTGGACATAAGTAATGAATTTTACTCTATGCCTAGTATTTATAGAGAACTAGTGCTCTAAGCCTTGAATTCTACATACAATTTGGGATCTGAAAGAAAAAAAAATACATGTTATTAAAGTTGTTGCAGGTGTGACATAAGCAAGAAAGGCTTGTATGCTTTTAAAATAGATATATATTTATTTGACTTGATAAACTGTTGTAATAGGCTGGTAACAGGTCCTGGTTCAAAGGTTAGCAAGTATTTGTAGCTGTACTGGTTTTGGCTGGGGAAGTGTTATTCGTCCTCACAGTAGCTGGTATGGGGCTGTGTTTTGGATTTGTACTGTAAACAGTGTTGATAACACAGGGATGTTTGTTTCTGCTTGGCAGTGCTTGCAAAGAGCCAAGGCCTTTTCTGCTTCTCAGCCCACTGCAACAGTGAGGAAGCTGGGGATGCACAAGGAGCTGGGAGGGGATTCAGCTGTGACAGCTGACCCCAACTGACCACAGGGGTATCCCACACTGTTTGGTGTCATGCTCACCATATGTAGAACTGGGGGAAGAAGAAAAAAGCGGGGGGCATTTGGAGTGACGGCATTTGTCTTCCCAAGTAATGGTTATATGTAATGGAGCCCTGTTTTCCTGTAGAGTGCTGAACACTTGCCTGCCCATGGGAGCTGGTGAAGAAATTCCTTGTTTTGCTTTGCTTGTGTGCATGGCTCTTCCTTCACCAGTTAACCTGTTTTTATCCCAATGTATAGGTTTTCTAACTTTTGCTCTTCTGATCCTTTGCCCAATCCCACTGGGAGGGAGTGAATGAGGATGTGTGGTATTAAACCACAATGATAACTTACTAAGAATTCATGAAGAATTAACCAATGTGTTCTATCAACAGGTTTCTTCTGGCAATAATGAGCAGTGCGTAAGCAAGGGCGTTCATAGACATGTTTCATTACTGGAGTCATGTATCACTTCTATTTCCCACACTTCAGCCTTCTATGCACATTGACTTTGTGGAAATATGACTCTATAGGCTTTGTTGGGTTACTCATATGTAATTATTAATGAAAGGGGGATGGGAGCTTGAAAGTAGTTGGAAGCTGTGGAGTTAAGAGTCTAGACTGGAAAGAGCAAGTAGTTGAAATAAAAACTGTTTTATCGCCTGAAGATAATTGACTGCATCTCAGCCACAAAAATGAATGCTTTATTCTCTTGCCACAATTTTATTCTTTCTATATAAGTTTTTCTTATTCATTCTATTTGTGTGTCATACTTCGAATATACCATGCTTTTGTTATCTTTTGTTATTATCCTTTTGTGAACTCATGATGACTTGCAATTNAACTCATTATGACTTTCTATTTCTTTTTTTTTTTTTTTTTTTTTTTTTTTTTCCCCTGAGGAGGATAAGGCTGCTCAAGAGGCAATATCTATGGAAAGGATTTATGTTTCTGTCTTTTTCTGGAGGCAGACAGGAGAAGTTCAAGGTCGTTTTTAGGGACTTTTCAACAGCCATAGTATATGGCACACAAAATATATTCTCAAAGTAGGCTTCAGCAAAGGAACATGCTGCTGTTTTTCTTCGCGGCTGCTTAATAGCTTTTAAGTTTGCTAATCATGTGGTAAGAAAGTGGTTGAGCTTTTTCCTGTTATGTAGAATGTGAGATTCTAAAGTTAGGTACATGGCAACATTTGTTCTGAAATGTCCTTTTTAAGCGTCTTTATTTTGTAACTGGTGACTACATGGAATACTGATAGCTTAGTTAAAATAGTGCTTTTAAAATGTAATTACTTGTTTTTCTCTCCAAGCAACAGGTGGTCTGTCTCTTGCTATGTTTGGAAGTTATCCTCAGCTCACACCTCATCTTCCTCACTCTCCCGCCCTGCAGCTAGGACCTTGCTCCAAATGCACTGATTATACCACCTCTTCCTCATCTCCAGCTTGAATTTACTCCTGGCCAGTTTACAGCTATTAATTCTTGCGGCAACGTTGTCGTTAAACCCTCGTGTCATGAATCCTGCAACTTGCTGGAGGCTGTGTAACAATCGGCGAACTTGCTTGGTCTACCAATCTTAACATTGCATCGTGCATGCCCTGAGCCAGGTGTGCATGCCCTGAGCCAGGTGTGCATGCCCTGAGCCAGGTGTGCAGCGCACCCCGGCAGCCGGCAGCCTTGTGGCGAGCCCGGCGCTCTCCCAGCCATCTCCCGGCCCGTGCGGGCAGTCCCGGCTGTGGGCCCGGGGCGCGGCGGCCGCTCCCGCAGGCCGGGCATGCTCAGTGCCGGCGGCCGGGCTGGCGCCGGCCCCGGTGCTGGCTGAGCCCGCGGCAGCTGCCACACACGCTGCGGCCCCATGGGCAGCCGGGCGGCGAGCGGAGCGGGCGGCGAGCAGCCCCCAGGTGCGAGGCAGGGCACCCGCGTTCCTGCGCCGGCGCGGCCGGGCCGGGGACAGCGGCTCCCCGCGGGCTGCGGCCGGGCCGGGAGCGGGAGCGCCGGGAGCGGGCCGGGTCTCTGGCCGGGGCTGTGCAGCTGAGGTGCAGTGGGGAGCTCCGGCTGCAGCCCCAGCGCCTCCGGGGCGCGCTGAGGGGCGGCTGCCGCCACCTGCACCTGCACCGCGGCCAGGTCTGCGCTCCTGCACGGGGCAAAAGGCAGCACAGCCCGACTCCGTTCTCAGAGCCGGGAAGGGTACAAGTTTTGTGTGCGTTTTAATTTTCCAACCTGATCTGTAAGCTATTCCCCTCTGTCAGCTTGTAATACTCCGTTACTATTTTTATTTTGTATTTTTAGATGATGGCGTGTCAGAAGCAGCTGGTGAGGAATCAAGGCGGCTTACCAGAGATCAGCTTTTTACCTTAATTGCAGCAGCTTCTATAAATTTCAGTTCAATGATGTGCTACTCAATCCTGGGGCCCTTTTTCCCTTCGGAGGTAAACAAACAACTTGGTCAGCTATTCTCTTCATTACTTTTTTGCATGTTGAAACTTCTAGAAGTATCTTGAACTCCATGGGACATTTATGGCTGGCTGTAAGCTCCAAGTTAAGACTTTTCAGTTGTGACAATTCAGTGATAGCATGAGGATGGTGTAGCTACAGTGCATAAAATGGTGACCTGGATCTTGTCCATGGACAAATCTTCCTTAGGACTGCAGAGGAGACAGCAAACTAATGACATGAGATAGAAGTCAAAATGGTTTCTTGGAGAAGTGAAATAACTTTTTGCTCAGTGTTGCATACTAGTTTTGTAGAGCTGAGATTAAACTCTGCCAATGTCCTGACTTGCATTTCTGTGCCCTAGCCACTCAATGACTTTTCATTTATAGCTTCCTCTCTTAACTCATTCTAGCCCATCATTAACTGTGCTGACTTTCTGACTTAGAAAGGGGAAAAAAATTCTCTGCTTATGTTGAATGAATATAAATATTAAATATAAAATAAATATAGGATGAAATATAGGCTTAAATATAGGATGAAAAAGATGGTCATGGTGCCTTTGCAGCAGAAATCTATTTCTCTCATGACCAAATTGTTACCAAGTATTTACAAAGAAATACTCATTTTGTCTAAATATTCCTATGTATGCTTGTGCCCAAGTGCATGTATTTGGCCAGCTAAATAAGTAAAAACTTGTCTGGTGCTTGTTATGGGGTGGCATATCACAGTGAAGATAACAGATATCTCTGTTTACTGCCCTCTCACTGTGCAAGGGATCAAAGTTTTGTAGCTAGTGCCCTTGCACACCAATTGAAGCCACCTTTATGTAGTCTGGCTGTCTCTTCAGCAAATAACACAAATTTCCATTCACTGACAAATTAGCATTGTTTTTCCCTTGATAACGTATTAGAAGTGCAGCATGTATTTAAATTGTATTGTTACCTTATGAGCCCCTATTGCCTTTGAGAAAAGAAATTGCTTTCTAACTGCATTAATAGACAATAAAAAATATTTAAATGTGTAAGGCATGAATGTTATTCAACTCAAGAATTTGACTGTGTCTTTACATCGTTGTGATCTTTTTTGCAGGCAGAAAAAAAAGGTGCCAGTAACACGATTGTTGGCCTGATTTTTGGATGTTTTGCTTTGTTCAATTTCTTGACTTCTTTAATATTGGGAAATTATGTAAGTATAATTGAAACTGAAACTTTTCTGTGATGACACAGGTTGGTACATGAAGACAGTTCTGCAAGCCTGAGAAAAGAGATGTCTCTTCAGTAGTCCTTCTGCAATTTTCTGTCTGCAGTAACTGGAGTAACTGCAGTAACCAGTCAGTCTGAACATGATCTAAGTCTTGTCAGTACTCTTCTGTTGTTCCTGAGAGTAGCATAGGGCAACAGACATGTAACAGTTTTTTCTCTGCTTAACTGTTCTGTTTACTTTAGAGTAATCTGATGATCAATTCTGCTTTCTATGACTTCCTTTCTCCCACCCCCTCATTTTATTTGTTGCACTTACTTATGTATTCTGTTTGGTTTTGGCGACATTCTTAGGGTGTTTTGTTTTTGTTTTGTTTTGTTTTTTCTTTAGTTAGCTGCACATTTTCTTCTTTTCTGGTACGTTTTTGGTTGGTTTTTTTTTAAGATTTGCTCCTATTATGACTCCCTACTGCTTAACTCAGTTTCCCCTTCAACTTCTGTCTATAGTAATATGAGAGAAATGTCTCCAGTTCTTGTAACTTCAGCTTTCCCACAGATTAAGGATTTTTCTCATGTTGAAGAAATCACAAATAAATTATATGAATGTTTGTTGGTTTATGTGCTGGAGCAGTGCTGTCTATGCATTATTTGCTAGGGCTGCTCAGGGTCATTCCCTAAGGTGGGACTTCTGCAGATTGAAAATTGTCTTTGACTGGGAAGCCTCTTTGCTAATCCTGTGGTGGGTGCTTTTCTCTGGTGCTGAGGTGGCTCATAAAGTGTCATGCAAGTGCCATTACTCAGTCCAAGTCTTTGTGCCTGTAGTGGCATTCAACTATGGTACAAGCCTCACCAAATACTTTATAGGGGAGAGAGTGAGTCTACCATCCTCACTGCAGACAGCTGAAGTGATCATCAATAGACCTAGACAGTGCAGCAGTCAGAGATCGTGAGGGTTTCAGTGAAACTCAGCAAAATATGAGCTTTAGTAATTAATAATGGCTGAAAAACAGGGACTTTTTTCAGACCTGAACAAAAAAGGAGCCTGAAATATGTATTGTCTTTAGGGGAAGTTGGAGCATGGAATTAGAAGCTCAGCCGTACTTTGTTGCAGGATTGAGTTTGTTTTATGGCATGCCTCTCATCATCCTTCACTCTTGTGAGAGAGTCTGAAATGAAGGAAGGTGGGATCCTTCCCCGGTGATGAGTGGGGAGGTCTGAAAGTGCCATGCTTCCCATGCCCAAGCTTTGTGCTGTTAAGTGTTGTCATAAATTTGCTTAAAAATCAGCTTGCATTGACTCTCACTAGCCAGATACGTGATGGGTATTTCTGGCCTTGCCTCAGTCTAAGTGCTGCAGGGGAGGTTTGGAAACAAACTTTCTGCTTGTTTATATTGAGGAATGCTGCTGTAACCTGCTGCTCTGCAGAAGCTGCAGCATGCTGCTGTGGAATATTTAACTGCAGTATTGTCTTACCTTTCTAAAACTGGGTTAAGTCACTTAACTGTTCAGAGTATTTTTAGGTTCATTATTGAATGAAGGCACACCAGCAGAATCAGTTTCCCAATCTTTTAGCTACAGGTGCTATAAAGTTCCCATAATTTTTTTATTTCTTAACAGTAACTTTCGTTGAAAATTTTTGATCTTTCCTTGAAATACTAACTTGTAAAAATGGTATTTATTTTACAGCTTTCACAAATTGGAGCAAAATTCATGTTTGTGGCAGGCATGTTTGTTTCAGGATGTGTGACCATTCTGTTTGGGTAAGTAATTTCTGTTGCTTGGTTTTGTTGCATTTGTCTTTTGATCATTTTCATCCATATGAAAAGATGGGCACAAAACAAAAGTAGAAACTCTTGAGCATCTTTTATTTGTTGGTTAGGTCATCTAACTTCTTGCATCTTTATCTACCTCTTGTAAAACAGAATGAACACTGCTCCCTCTCACTAGGTTTCAGAGTCTGTTTACTACTTTGAAAGCAGAGGAGGTAGGTTCTGTCTACTTAAGTAGTAGCTCATGGATGGTGAGAAGCCTGTCAAAGTGCGACAATAAAAAAACTATTTCTGCATAATGTTTCAATTATTCTTTTCTTTAAAATATTTGGCTTAAATGAGAAGCTTTGCCTGGCAGGTGTAGAGGCTAAGTCATTAATTTTAGCAAAATAAATTCTTTATTAACAGCGAAGGAATCTCTTATTAGTTGGTTCTAACACATTGCATCAGACTTCTTGCACAGGTGCTTGGAAAAGCTATAAAATACAACAAAGGTGGGATTGGAGCTTTTCACAGGTTATGGTTTTCATGCTTTTTTCACTGACAAGCAAAGGGGAAAAGGAGAAAGCTGCCAGAAATAGTTTGGTAGAGTTTGAATTATTTCACTGATGTGGTTTAAAGATAAGTGGTTGTCCTGGAATGACTTTATGATGCTTGTATCCCCAATCATCTGTTCTGTTTATACCAAATATTAAGGTCTGGACCTTCAAGACTGATTCTGAGAGTGAAGAGAGGAAAGAAAAATCGTGCAGTTTGTTTTCAGAGAACTGCACTTGCTCCCAGGCATTCCTTCTCATAGACTGTGTTGTCTGCAGCACAGACAGCAAAAAGAGCTCTCTTTTATTTCTAATTAGTTTTTAGCTAGCTAAAGCAAAAAAGTTCCCCAGACTGTGGCTTTTCTTTTTCTTGGAACTGTTCGAACCTGCTCTGGACAGAAAACCCAGAAGAACACCAGGAGCTCATGCCTGTGTCCCACCAGGGCCACCAGGCCTGGGATGTGGCATTTTCCAGCACAGGAGGGACTGAGAGAGACTGAGCAAGCTGAGCTACTCCCCACGGCAGGGGCTTTCTGAATTTGTCATCTCTTCAGAACAGCAAGAAGTTTTATTGTTTAATATTACTCATTTTTTAATGCTTGTGAATACTTTGCTTGTTAAATACACAGGTTTTTTTCCACTTTTCTCCAAGGAAATCTTTTCCCAAACCAGTAGGGGAAAGGGCCACTTGAATCTGCTTTCTCAAAAAACCACTTTAGAAGTTTCCTCCCAAATTTGCCCTAAACCAGGACAGTGGTAATAGAAAGCATTGAGTGTCTTCTAACTGTGTCTTTTAATGAGCAGGAAATAGTGCTCTAGGGCCTTTAGTAGATGGCTTCTTCCATCCTGAGAGAGGTCCAATTTACTGTTGGGATTTTTCTTTTCCAGAATGCTCGACAAGGTGCCAAGTGGACCAATGTTCATCAGTTTCTGCTTTTTAGTAAGAGCAATGGATGCAATAAGCTTTTCAGCAGCAATTACAGCATCATTCTCAATCCTTGCAAAGGCATTTCCCACTAATATAGCTACTGTCCTGGTAAGTTCAGAAAGCAGTGTTACAGCTGAGTACCAGCAATATGACAAATTGCCAGTGGGCAGCCTAAAATCAAGAGTAGAAAATCTGTTGTCTCATATGTAGGCTTATTTGAAAGAATCATGTAATGTTTTGTTTGTAATCTAGAATCACAATCCTAGAATAAGTTTAGACCTTAGCATAACTCTGGTTAGATATAAATCAAGCAGTATATATTAGTTGCTTGTGCTTTGAAGACAGCTGACCATCAGTGGCAGTAGTTATCTCTTCAGTGAAAATCAAGACAAAATACTAATAAAACATTTGTACAGCTTTTAGTGACTACTTCTACCTGGATAGGAAGGATCCATGTGAATTGATTAAAAAGTGGTAAATTAATTCAAATGGTGTTGATTTAAATGAAAGGTACAAAACGGAAACAATTTTGGCTTAATTTTTCTGATGTGTTGATAAAAGTTATGTATGAAAAGAGCTAGAATTTCTTGAAATCTAGAGGGCAGTGTTCTGATCATCAACATTTCAGCCAGAGATATTGTACTTTTTTGGGGTTTTAAGGTGTTAAAGAAAAGTTTTGTGTTTAATGAAATGCTGTTTTCTCTGTCTATTTTTCAATACATTTTGGTTTTCAGTTCAAATATATCCTGTCAGAAGTAACTGGGTTAAATTTTAATGAGTGAACAAATGCTGAGAACTTATTTAAGAACATTAAATAAAATTAGAAAAGTTGCTGCTTTTATTAATGTTGTTAAGCTGTTTAATTACTTCTATAAATAATTATATATCTATAGAAGATATATTAGATATATAAGATATTTTTCTAACTAGAAAAAACCTAAGTTCTATCAGCAGTGGTTAGCTGACTTTTTCATTGGAGAGCAATTTATATATCTTGTAATCATATTTTGGATTTTTTCAGTCAATAAGGTTAAGGTTTCCTATTTGCAAATTTTAAAACATAATTTAAATAGGTAAGTAAAGTAACGTTGACTTAAAGGGACTTAGTTTTATAATCAGAATTGAAAAGAAATTCTGTTATGGCAGCACAGTAACCATGATGCGTGGCTGAAAACAGTATGTGGTGGTGAAGGTCATCTCAAGACCAGAATCAGAAATGTGACACAGCTGTGGCTTGGTACCTACTTTTGTTTAAGATCTAGAAAGGGTGCTGTAAAAAGACAGATGACTTCTAAATGTTTTTTTTACCATATTGTGTACTCTAGTGTCTTGTTCTGCGTGAAAATAAAACCTCTTCATATTTATTCATGTAGATTTAGTGTCCTTAAATGGGCACGATGGAGAGTTCTTGTTACTGTGAGCTCTGAGGTAGGAGGCAGAAGAAAGAGCTGATTGTTTGGGCAAGGTGCATCATAGGGTAAATTGAAGCCTGAAGGAGTGGATGAGGCTTTTTTAGCCTTGCTCTCTATTGTCCTTGATAGTGCTAGATGCTGAAAAGCAGCTTTCCTCTCTTTACCATTTTGGTATCACTTTTCAGCCTTCCTTTTACTTGTTGGGTACCCTAGAGGGTATATGGGGAAGTTATTAAATATAGGCACATTAGCCTTGTTGAAGTGGGAAGTTGAGCATCTGTCATGTGATCTCTCTGTGGGAGGAGGTATGGACTTCAGAATATAAAGCAATCTCACTTCTCTTACAATATCAGGTTATCTTCTCTGATCTGTACTGCTGCAATGTCTCAGCTGCCCCCCCCCATGCCCTCCCTACATCATCAACTTAGGAGGGTTAAATGCTGTACAGCCCCAGATCATGTAAATTATTTGAACCAAAGTTTCACAAATCTGATATTTTTTACGTTTGTTGAGCAACAAAAGTGAAAGCATCATCTGGATACAGTGATGTTAATGGCCATTCTACATAGTCATAGTTTTTCAGAATGTCTCAAATCTATCTGAAAATTTTGTAACTTATTAGTCGTATGTTGTTACTAGTTATTTTCTTTGCTAGGAAAGAAAAAGGTTGCAACCCTAGACTGATCTAGTGTAAAGAATTTGGCTTTTGCTGACTCTGCCTTTTTCAGGATATTTGTCTACTCTGACTTGTATCAGTAAAATTAAAGATGAGGATGATTCCCTGGAGTATCTTCCTGGGTTCTGGAAGTTATCAAAACTTTTATCTGTAAGCAGTTATTGCCACCAGCTCTTACTGAGTCTAAGCATTGATTAATCAAGTGTTGAGGCAGATGTTGACAGTGGTGACTACAATGTTGCAGCACAAGATGTATCTGTATTACTGTCCTTTTACAAATCAGTATCTTATAAAAGATACCAGATTATTAAATTATTCCAAAACAATCTGAGTTGTCCCCATTGCAGTTCCACTATTTTTTTCTACCCCTAGGGAGTGAGTCCAAACAGTTGTTTATGAAGAGAAAGCTTTAGCTTGGCACATGTACTTCATCCCATGAGAGAATGTCCTATCTGAGTAGGTTTGTTTAGATCCTTTCCCTCAGGTTGGAGTGTAATGGCAGGTGAGCGAGGTGATCCCTTCAACCTGAATTGTCCTATGGATGCTTTCTGCCACTGGAGCATTTGCCTTGCCTCGAGACTGAGATCTGTTAGGTGACAGCAGAGTTGTGAATACTGCAGTACAGGTGGTTCCCTGTAGTGAAGCAAAAGAGGTCATGGCTGTCACACACATAACTGTGGAATTTCTTGTGGTATCCCACCCTGTGAAGGTCGCTTGTAGGTCTTGTCCTAGCGATGCAGTGTCTTGCTTTTCACTACCCTGGATATGTTGTGCTGCTCCTCAGACACATGGCTTGCTTTGTATTGTTGCATTGTATTTTCTCAATGTACTTACTTCCTTTCTGCTTGCTTTTTCATCCTTTAGGGCAGCCTTGAAATTTTTTCAGGACTTGGACTGGTGCTGGGCCCACCTTTGGGTGGCTTTTTGTATCAATCATTTGGTTATGAGGTCCCTTTTATCACACTGGGATGCATAGTGTTGGCTTTGGTGCCTGTGAATATGTGCATATTGCCAAAATATGGTAAGCATCCTTCTACCTGCTTCCTTCACTCAACTTCTCAAGTACTTAAGTGTCTTTAAGAAAATGTCAGCTTCTGGAGTCTGATCCAAGTCAGAGGGCAAAACTCCAGTTGAATTAGCTGATCATCTTGATCAGGCCCATGTGTAATGCTAACCTAAATTCATGAGATGGCCTGGAATTAATACAACTCCTCATGCCCATTTCTGCAAACACTAGGAACTTTGTATGAAAGTGAACTAAAATATAATTTTGTTTTCTTTTGTCTTAGATTTAAGGCTTGTAAAGGATCAGTTGTGTCTGCTTCCTATAGGTTTGTCATTGAAGCTACTTGAAGAAAAGCTGGAGACAGATTTTGCCTAAAACAGGAGAACTCAACATGTTTGAGGAGTTAACACTGGAGGGGAAAACTAATTATAGGGAGAAAAAGAAGTGTTTATTTGTACTGAACAATGCAGGATCTGATTAACATGAAAGAAAATTAATAAAGGAGGGGTTTATTGGAGTGATGGAGGTCATATAACTTTATTAAATTTTAGATGATCCTGTTTGGACAGAAAACTAGCTTAAAGGTGAGTCCTCACACAAGGTTACAGTTCTGTTATTATTTTCTAGAAAAAAGAAAAGCTAGTAACCTTGAAATGCTTCTTTATTTTTTTTTATCCTTTAATATGAAAACCATGGAAAATAACTTCAAGTATCTTGGCTTTTAGAAGAAACTTAGAATTATTATCCATGTGTTGCTACTACTGAATTTTGCTCCGACCTCCCCAAGCTCTGAAAGCGTCATTATATCACTGCCAATTTGAAGTATGTTACATAAATGCTAGCTCTGAGCTGGTGGATGCTAATGCTTGAACTTTTAGTTCTTTGTGTACTTTGAGACCGCATTCAGGTATTACAGGAGAAACACCATCTGGAAGAGGCCTGACTTAAAATTCCCACATAACTTTGAGATCTGAAAGAAGTTTTCTGGAGTACAAATTGAACATGTTGAAGTACAATTAGTTGCTAAAAAACCTGGATAGATCTCAGTTGATAAATAGCAGTCTTTTTATCTTACTCTCAAAGCATATTTCTTTCATTGGCTATGAATTGTTCATATAAGTGTTCATGTATCAAGCTGAGACATATCCATGAGTATTTAATTGTATAACTGCTAGCAGAGAAGTAAACACTTTTTTCACATAATTGGAGTAATACATGCTTTAGTTCTTTTCAGGTTGGGGATTTATAGGAATCTAAATTGTATACTTTTCTTCTTTACTTATCAGATTTTGGTTTTTACCATAAAAGTAGTATAGCACGTAATAATCAACTATTGACTTCCATCTGTTGTGCAGTCTGAGTAAGAAAAGGGAAATAATATTTCTTTTCTAATGCAAGAAGATCAATTATGAGCTTATGCTGCTGAAAATAATGCAGTTTCCTCCCCTTTTCTGTTGAAACAGATTCGACTCCTAGGAAGGAATCCTTTTGGAAGCTCATTCTTCTGCCAAAAGTCTTAATACTTTGTCTCACTATATTTTCTCTAAGTGCATGCTTGGGCTTTCTGGATCCCACAATGTCTCTTTTTATCCTAAAGAAGGTAAGTCCTGCTAACATCCAGTGAAGTATTGACTTAATAAATAGTAAGTAGCTGGTTCTAAATGTAAATATCCTTAACAAAGTTGAGTTTCATCCAATTAACACTTCTTAATTACCTGTTGTATGAATTCCAAATAACTTGATTTCCACAGTACTGATAATATCCATTGCACCGTCTCTTCCTGCTGGGTCTTGGTAACTTTGAGAATGAAGAAATATAAGGCCTTTTAAAATGGGCTTTCTCCACTTAAATGTCTTCCACCTGCAAAGTGCTGTCTCTGAATAGGGCATAGAAACTGCTTTTGTAAGAAAAGGAACTTTTTCTTCCTTCCTGAAATCAAATTCTTGGAAGCTGCTGCAGTCACTGACAGTGTTACATCTCTTGATGTGAACCCCTTTAAGATTTTGTTCCTAGGTGAAATTAAGCAATGGTCTTTGAGGGCTTTATTTATTAATTCTTTTTCCAAGGGGTAATGTTTCACAGATGGCTGTGCTACTTTTTGTCTGCCTAGTCTGTACTTTGAGCTCTTGTCCAGGGCGAAGGGGACTTGATGCTAACCTCTTTAATCAGTGGAGATGTAAATGTACATCTTCCATCTCCCAGGAGCGTTCTGAAATTATCCCGCTGTAGAATCTGTGCTTCTATGGCTCTTCTGCTTTCCCTGTGCTGACAGATACTTGCTGTGAAAGGGCTGTGACTCTCTTGGCAGGTATTCTAACCACTAAATTAGAGCTATTATCATGTATTTTCATATGGCAAGGAAATAGTGAATATTTATGTAGTCTATACCACATGAAACATCTTGGAATGCATTCTAACTCTTAGTTAAGACACTTTATTTGAGAAACTAAGATGCTTTTGATTCATTACACATTTTGTTTCAATGCAGAAATATGCTTCTGTATTAGGAAAATGTGGGCCTCAGGGTGTTAGCAAAAAACCTCTTATTCCTTCTCATAAAAATCATTGTTATGTTGAAAAGTTGGAATTGAGTTTTATGGCGCTACTTACTTTTAAGATGTGCTGATTAACAATGGATGAATACAGTACTTAGGCTTTTCTAATGCAAATCAAACTAAAGATTGGAGAGGTAGAGACTAAATCCATTGAAATTTTGGTATCTGAAGTGTCTCTTTCAAGTGTGTCAGATTGCAATGTTAGTGTCCAGGGTGCTGGTGTATGGGACATAGAATAATGTTTCCTCCTGACATTATTTAGGCTTTATATGAGTACAGTTGTGTCAGGTGTTTCCACCACTCCATGCTTAAAAAGTGATGGTGAAAGCAGTGAAACTGAAGCTCTCTATATGATTTCAAATACTTGAAAAACCTCTGTATGGTATCAGTAAAATACTTAAAATTGTGCATTTCAGTATTTTGACTTAATATATAGTTCTTGGATTGTCTTTCAATGAACATAGCATATATAGTTTGTCTTTGTTTTTCTTTTATTTGTCATCCTTTCTATAGTTCAGACTCCCAGCTGGTTATGTGGGCTTGGTGTTCCTTGGTTTGGCACTCTCGTACTCGCTGTCTTCTCCCCTCCTTGGACTCTTAAGTGACAAACTGCCGGTGAGTCCTGCCCTGCTGTGTGTGCAGGGTTACTAAAGCACTCCGTGCATTTGCTTAAAGGTGAGGGACAATGGATGAAACAAGGCATGTAGGCCTGGTTGTGTAAAGGGATCTACCTTTCAAGATCTTGCACATGCACCCATTACTGCCATGTGGGAGGTCTCTTTTGCAAGGTCCAGGGTAATTTAAGAATGTCCAAGTCAGTAAAGGAAATCAGACAAGCAGCTGAAGTGTGCTGAGCTTTTCTAGTGGACTAAGCACAATCTTTTTCCAAGCAATATGGAATAGAGAGTGGGAAAATATGTCCCAGTTATCCATGCTTTTAACCACATCTAATTTTATTAGCTTTTGAGGAGTAAAGACATTCTGGTTAGCTGTATTGACTTTATCTCTTAAAAAGTGTAATATCCGAATTAGATCAGGACAGTGGGCTGCCTATTCTTTAGCCTGGTCCTTTAGTTCTTAACAGCACCATAGAAAGAGACTTTGACAATGGTGTACCTAAAGCTGCCTGTTTGACAGCCAGTGCTAATTGATCAAGGAAACCTACACTTGGAATGCTGTGCCTGAAGGACAGTGACAGTTTTCTGACACTTTTTTCCTGACAAAAACTAGTAACGCCCTTTGTACATGAGAATTACACAGAATCATAGAATGGCCTGGGTTGGAAGGAACTTAAAGGTCATCGTGAAATGCTACAGGGTGTTTATTATATTAAAGAAGACTAAGACCTAAAATACTTTGCTAACCGAAAAGGGACCATTTCTCAGTGTCATGAAATCTCTGTACTAAGCCGCTGCTGCCGGTGATTGTATCTGGGGTGAGGGAACAAGAATTTATTGTTTCTTGATGTACATGACAAATTCCCGATTTTAAATTGCATAGCTTTTCCTTGTCTTGCACAGTACATCAGGAAGTGGCTGCTGATATTTGGAGACTTAATGGTAGCAGTGTGCCTTTTCATGCTAGGACCTGCTCCTGTACTGCACATTGAAAGGTACTGCCTCTACCTGAGCCTGTGCTGTTATATGATGTTTTCAACCATAATCATGTATGTCCGTAAGTCTGTAATTAGCAGCTCTGACCATGAAATAGATTTGGTTTTTAACTTCTACCTTTGAACATGAAACATGGTGGTTTTTAGATCTGTAGCATGAGACTCTGAATGTAAAGCAGTGAAAGCATCTGAAAATGGAGATTTTACAGCTGCATAAAATAGATCCTTTTCTTTCACTTTTTACTGTTTACTGTGTTCATGTTAATGTGTATGGTAGGAAGAATGTTGCTTTTTATTTTCCTTCCCTCACAGTTTTGTGGCATTTCCAGTTCAGCAAAACAAAGTTACCGTTTTTGTCTTATTTTCCAAATTTTTCTATTTCATCAGTGTTTTTAAACTATGGGATATATTTGCACGGCTGTGCAGCAGTACTGATTTTATTTCTCTTTGTATATAGCCTACTGAGAAAAGTGACAGATTATAGCTTTGTTTTCACTAGCAAAATAAAGACATCTGTTGCACCTGAATGCTGTAATGTTTCTCAAGTTAATTCACAACAGAACATTCTGCTACATTAGCAAAACAGTTACACAATCTTTTTGTCCTAGGTTACATAATCTGTTAAAGTAATAATGTTTGTTAATGCATAGAACTTTTCCTAGGTTGCTAACTTCTAAAGATCATAGATTTGAAACTGGTGCAGTTTCAAATTTAGATCATAGATTTGAACTGGGGAGAAAAATAAATTGGTAGTCTTAAAAATTCTTTAGCTAAGTCTATTTGGTTGTAATACATTAGGCTACAAAATTTTAACTCGAAATCCTTCACTTCTGCAACAAACCAAGTCTGGTGCTTGCACATTGGCATTGCTCAGTTAACCTCATCTGTCTATCTCTTCCTATATGCACCTCATAAAATCAACTGCATTTGATAAGAAAATATATAATTTGAGCACGAGTTTTTCATATTATTTTACAAAGTCTTTTTTCTAGAGCATAGAACTGAATTTTTCAAGTGTTAGTATTGGCTTAAAGACACATAGTTTGCTGATCAGTCAGGGAGAGCTGATATAACAGCCTTCAGTCAAATGGAGTCCTTACTGGGAAAAGTCTTCAGCAGCTAACTGCTTGTAAATATCTCTCTTTCAGTCAGCTGTGGATGTTTGTGCTAGTGTTGGTTTTGATTGGCTTTTCCCTTGGCATGAGTGCTATTCCAGTGTTTCCAGAGATCCTGCAATGTGCATAGTAAGTAACTCAGTCTAACCCTTCTTTCATGTTACTGGCACTAGGAACCTGCAACTGTTTTTCAGGGGTGAATATGAAGTGTGGCTTCTTTGAGGCAAAGGCAGATAGTAACACTTAAATGCACTACTCTATTGTCTTGGTTTTTTTCTGTCTGAGCACCTCAGTCATTATCCTCCCAGTATAACTTTGTAAATGTGTACCTCAGTAATGATATAGAAGGGTCTTGATTTACTCTTACTAATATGTTCCTTTTGGAACAAGGTCTTTGCTTCTAAAAAGCCACCTGTCACAGTTTTACACTTGCCATATGAAACATGAGGAATTGGTGCGATGGTGTGATCTTACTTGGGAGAAATCAGAGATGAGGAGTAGCACTGCAATCCTCCAGAGAGGCAGCAAAGAAGAAAGTACTGGGTAAACAGACATTCTACTGCACACTTTTGTTTTTAACTATTTATGTGGTGTGCAAATTAAAAGGAGGGGGAAAAGTCTATAGGGAAAGGCTACAGACTGAGACACAGTATGTATTGTACCTCTCTAACTGGTCTGTCTTTCTGCAGTGAGAATGGATTTGAAGAAGGTCTGAGTCTTCTGGGACTAGTGTCTGGGCTCTTCAATGCCATGTGGTCCCTTGGGTAAGTGTACCCTGTTTTGTAAGCTATGAGAGTTCAGCTGTTCCACACTACAGCCACATGGAAACCTGACTGTCACTGTGTTGACCTTGATTCAAAAGTTTCTTGCTTGACAGGCACCTCGTAGGCATGTTAAAACAAAGCTTTTTACCCAACAAAAGGTAAAACTTTTGTTTTGGCAATGCTCTGAACTTGTCTTTCTTGAACATATTGCTCTGCATTTCAAAAAACTGCAGTGATTAAAGTGGATGTTTGCCTGTACTTCTGTGTGGTCATTTTCCTTTTCATTAACATGTCTAATGCTCAATACAGAGAGATGTGGATCTTAATTTTTTTACGAAGCTAAGTCCACCCAGATGGAGTGAGCTAGATGTCTGCTCCTGGCTAGTTCTGTTTTCCTTTTTCCATTTTCCATGTTTCCTCCTTTTGTCTGGGATAGCTTAGCGTAGAATCTTCTTCTTAAGCCACAGCAATTCTTTAAGGTCGTTGTTTGTATAGAAGAGTGTATCTATAACTCTATATAGTGTGTTTATAACTCAGGGTCATCATCCCAGAAATAAGTGAAAGGTGCTACTGGCTGAGTGACCCTTCAGAGCTGTCACTCAATGGGAAGTGACAGAGTGCCGCTATTGGCAGCCACTTACAGGAAATTTTTATCTGTCCTTGTAGTCCTTTGTGGCTGCAGGTATGTTTCAGTGGCACAGATTTTCACTATCTTTTTTCCAAGATCCAGCTGTTTATTTGGTATAGGGTTCAGTACAGACACAGGTGGTATAAAGTTTATGCTGCTATCAAGCCTGGTTTTAAAATGTAACTTGCTTCCAGAACGTCTCTGTATGACACAGTTTTGTCCATTTCTGTTGTGAGAGACCACATAATGTAAGACCTTTCATAAAGAGACAGTAGCTGTATAACCTTTATAACCTGCATTTTCAGACAGGCACGAAGGTGCAGGGCAGTTACACACAGCTCAACCTTGCAGTGACTGTGTCTGTCACATTGTGCCTGCTTACATTCATCAGACATTTGTCTTGAAGTTTAGAAACTTTGTGTTTTGAGGGATATGACTTTGAATTTCTCTTACGATAGAACTGATCAGCGTAGATGTTTTCTTAGAGCATGGTCCTTAATGGGTCTCTCTACTGAAAAAGACTGTGTTCAGCTTTCTGATGTGAATCCTATTTCCAGATGAGGAGGTAATTAGATTTATTGGAGCCTTGGAAATCAACATATTCATGCTTATTGTGGATTTTAGGAAAGTTAGGTATGTGGAAGAAAATCTCTGTTGTCAAAGGTGAGAGTCTGAAGGAAGGCCACAAAACCCAATAAAACAGTTCTCTGAGAATATGGTATGTAATCAGTCTTTTATGCTTGGTATGCCAATACCTGATTTTGATTTGATGCAGGGCATTTGTAGGTCCAATTCTGGGAGGATTTCTAAATGAAGAGCTGGGTTTTGAATGGGCTGCAGCCATCCAAGGAGGATGGCCACTGTTAAGTGTAAGTAATTACACATTTTTTATATCTGTTGCAGTTATGAGCTATTGCATAAGGTGGTTATAATTGCTACAGTTGTAACTTGCTGTTTCCTCAAAGGGTCTTGCAACTGGAATATTTTATATCATTGAGGCAACAAGGAAAAGGTATGTGAGATATTTATTCTTTATTTTTCTTGCAATCATATAAAGCAAACCTTTGAAATCTGTGCTTTCGTCTTTTCCTCACTACCAACCTAATAATGAATGATAAGATAAGTAATAAAAACATTGCTTAGATAATTTGTGTGTATGATTTCCTGAATCCCTACTGGCCTAAACGGACAGCTAAACCAGGCAATGTCTATTTTATACAAGCAGCAGGACTGTGGCATTAATGAGCAAACCCTACTGATGGTTCCTCCAGGAGGATGTCTGTGAGCTGGAATTGCTTGGATGGTCACAGCAGAGAGCAGTGGTCAATGGCTCAATGTCCAGACACAGACTAGTGACGAGTTGTGTCCCTCAGGGGTCTGCTTTGGGACCAGTACTCTTTAGTATCCTCACCAACAACTAAAAGAAGGTAGATTCACACTAGATACGAGGAAAAAAAAAATACAATGAGGGTAGTGAAACACTGGACCAGGTTGCCCAGAGTGGTAGTGGATGCCTCATCCCTGGAAACATTCAGGGATGTCCAAGGTGGACATGGCTCTGAGCAACTTGGTCTAGTTAAGATGTTCCTACCCATGGCAGGGTAACTGGACTAGCTGACCTTTAAAGGTCCCTTTCAGTCTGACCCATTGTATGATCATGGGAATGAACAGTACATGGTTCTGCGCAGTAGTAGGGAACTAAAACCAGTGATCCACGTAGCTCTTTGCATGTAATATGCTTTTTTTCCTATGATATTGGTATCACATAGAAATATCTGGAGAATATAAAATCTGTGTTACCTCTCCTGTTCTTTTCCTTATGCAAACAGTTCCACTTCCAGCCTGCAGAATCTTCCTGGTGATAATGAAGAAAGGACTCATCTGATGGGCAATGAAATGTAGCCAGACATACTTTCAGTTCTCTGTTTGCTATTGTGGTTTAACCTGCTATTGAGGTGACTGGCCTTAACAGTGCTTCATTATTCTGGAGCTGGGACATGATCCCTTAGTGAACAACCAGTTGTGGTTTAATTGTAGAGACATTACTGTTTTGAAACACTAAACACTGACTGCCTTTCTTTTGGAAGTTCTCCTAAATGATGAGTAACCCTCAGCTGTCAGCCTGTTTAATTGTGTTCCGTGTACAGTGCACCACTGTATGTGAAAATCACGTATTTTCAAATGTCTGGTTTCCATACTTCTGTATGCTGTGCATTATTCTTGGGTAATATTTTGCTACCATGATTTTCTGTCCTTTTTTAAAGAAGTTCATTATCTTGTAAAAACAGAATTTGAAATTATAAAGGACTAAACACAATATTGTTTTCAATAAAGCAACTTTTTTTCTAAATTTCGTAAACTGTCTTAGACAACAAGAGTCTAAAATACTTCTGTCTACCACCACTTGTAGACATTCTTGAGAATGCCTGAAAATGAGATGCAAAAATAATGAACATTTGCTATGTCTACACAGAAAAAACTGATCTTCAGTCCTAGGGGAGACTTGGCATCTGGTGTAAACATTGATATACATACACAAAAGATAAATATATGTTTGTATTATATATGAAGATTCAGCTTGGTGATTGTGAGGCTTTATTTTGCTAATAGATGCTAGCTGGAATATTTGTACTAATTGCTTCTGTAACAGCAAACCTGTCAGGAGTCTAGGGCTACTATGGGAAAAAAAAAAGACATTTCCTCACCTCTTCCAGATGCTCATGTAAAGATATTCAAGAGGAACAGAGACAAGGACACTGCTGACAAACTCACACTAGACTTCCTGACCTTGGTTGTGGCAAAAGTCTTTTACTTTATCAGTGAGCCCATAGCTGGCTTTTAGAAAGGGTTCTCTGTGGTGGCTTTTTTCCCATAAATAAGTGGTCTGTCCTAGTGATTTCCAGTCAGTTTCTTTTGTGAATAGTTCCTGGATTTTACATAGGAAATATTTCTTTCTCTGCCAGAGCTCTTTTGGACTAGAAAGAATAACTGCTGTGGTACCCAAATGAGCTGTGAAACTTCAGGGTACCAAAGGGCAGGCTTCCCCATGGAATATCTTGTTAATAGATTTCTTTCCTTTCTGTATCCGATGTTAGACTTTACTGAAACCAGGAATGTGCACCTCAACTTATTAGGAAATGCTGACCATGCCAGTACTGATGATGATCCAGGTGAGAAGGGGCTGAGAGGACTAGAGTTAGATGCAAGATACAAATCTGCAGACACGACGCTTATTTCGTGCAATTTGTTCACTTTACCTGATGTGTGCTGTTAGGACCTGAGAGGGGCCAGAAGATCAAAAAGAGCACAAATGCCACTGAAATTATTGAGCTGCCCTGCAATGTGTGAACTTCACCACACCACCAGCAGAAACTAGACATGCTTAACCAACCCCTCTAACAGAGCAGTGAGGGCTTTGTGGGAAGCTAAGCCACTCCCCTGGTTAGTGCTCTGCTTGTCTCCTGCAGTGGCAGGTCTAAATACCAACCTGCCACTACTGACACAGCTGTAAAAGCCGTGATGGGCAGAGACTATGCCAGGTATAGCCAGACTACAATTGGCTGGACCAGGGCAGCCCTGAGCAGGAGCCTTCGTTGCAGCACTGAGCTCGGGATCATCTGCTTGCCTGCCTTCCACAGCCATGCCTGCACCCGGCAGTGCTGGTCTCTGCTGAGATTTTCCAAAGTTGTTTTCCTGCTGGGACCCAGGCTTGCCTTAAACTCTGTCACTGCAGCCTGACTGACTCACAAGTCTGGCAGGTGCTGCATTTCTTTGGCTGCAGTACAGTGCTGACTTCCTGCCGTGGTGTAAGGCAGAATTTCTCAGTGCTGGCAACCCTCTTGCCTTTGATATTGTGAGACTTCCCGGGCAGGGTCATTGTACCTCTGGGTGTCAGCTTGCAGCCAGCCTGGGGAATGAATTCCCGGGTTTTGTGCAAGACTTTCTCTTTTTAAAGCCCACTGCCTTTGACTACCTGCAACCTTGTTTTGGGTGACTTCAGGCTCCAGACATGGGGCTTCCTAAAACTCGTGCCTCTCCTGTGCTTTTGGTGCTGTCTGCTCTGGGGGCCTGTGCCCTGGACACAGATGTTGCAGCGGTCTACGAGCACAATGAGTAGAGGACACTGAAGTGCCAGTTTCTCCTGAGGAGGCTTTGATGTTGATGGAGAAAACTACTGCAATTTTGGAAGCAGTCATCGAGGAAGCCGCTAGACAGGTATTGTCGGCTCATTAGAGACATTTGTTTGAGTAAACACTGACCATTTTTTATTGTCTTAATGGTGTTTGTATGTTGGTACAAGGGTGCTCATATCATTGTGACTCCTGAAGACAGCATTTACAGATGGGTCTTCACAAGGGAAACAATATACCCTTATCTTGAGGATATCCCAGACTCACAGGTGGACTGGATTCTGTGTGCTCATCCTGGAAGATACCATCCCTGTTGTACATGGAGGAGCAGTCTGAAGGGAAAGACAGCTAGGGGTGGTTGTTGATAGTTTTGAATGTCTTGGAGCGAGTTCTTTGAAATGAAGCCAAGTGAAGACATCGTGTAATTGCCATAAATAGCTTCAGACAACTTTCCTTATAATTTTTCTCTGACATTTTTTCTCAGTGTAATTTTTTTCTATTTTAGTTAGTATACCAGGAAAGCTGAGATTTATTTAATAGAAAAACAAATACACAGAATCTATGTTTCAGTAAGGAATTCTATGCATGTTGTAGAAACTGTTTAAGATACAGAATTATTAGGAATATTTGTGAATAAAATAACAGCTAGTACTGAAAGAATATACTGTACAATATAAAACTTAGATTTTTGAATCATGATATGGTAGCCTTTTTATCCTGTTACTTGGCTTAATAAATTGCGCCATTTTTTGAAGCTGCAGTAAGCAGACAGGTAACAAAACATACCTCATAAGAAACAAGTCCTAAGGTACCTCAGCACACCAGCCACACGGAGAGCTGGAGCAGAACGGCTGAGATTAGTCCATGTGTGGGTGTAACTGCAGCGCTGTGCCACAGGCTGGCAGCAGAACGGAGACTTGAAGGTGTGAAGATTTGCTTCCACTGCAAGGAAGCCCCTGCATTCCTCAGTTAATTTGAAGTGATGGGAGCATTTCAGCTGCTAGGCTCTGAAGCACAAATCTGCCGTCTTCTGTCATGTAACAGAAAGCAACAGTCTCCTTGTAGATGACTAACTTAGATCTATCAGTCTGATGATCTGTAGTCTTAACATTGGATTTTTTTTTATTAAATGGTTTTGATCCTTCCTTCCTTCCTTCCTTCCTTCCTTCCTGATTAGGTTTGCTCCCTCACCCATGCTTGAAAGACTGAGCTATCTGGCAAGGAATAACTCCATCTATGTGGTTGTAAATATGGGAGACAAGAAACCATGTAATTCCAGTGACCCATGTCACTGGAATGGTGCCCAAGTCATGGCCACTATCAGTACAATACCAACGTGGTCTTTGACTCAGAAGGGAAACTGGTGGCTTGTTATCACAAGGTGAGAGAATTTTACAATGTTCAGGAAGCGCACGATTCTCAGGAGATTAAAGATGTGAAACAGAAGCTGCTTCCTGGGCTTAAATGTATTTCTGCATAGAGTCATAACAGACCGATTGTTAGAGGGCAAGTGGAAACTATTGCCACTATTCTAAATTTAAAAGCAAGTAATTAAATGAGAAGCTCAATAAACCATCTATTTTTACTGCATCTCAATAGGAATTGACATATAAGATATTTAAACATTAACATCCTAAATAAGCTCTTCTTAACTAAATACTAATCCCTTTTACTGGTATAAATCAGAAGCAACAGATATTTTTGTTTAACTTCTCTTGCAGTGGTATGAATTCTATTTGAAATTAACATATAGCACATTCACAAAATATATTCTTCATTACTTGTATTTGTGTGAATGATTCAATGTTCATTTAACTCGAATGGTTTGATTTATTTTCTAATATTTTATTTTCTCCATTAATTTTTTTCTTTTCCATGAGCAATACAACCTTTTTGTGACAGGCAAACAGTTTAATTACCCCAAGGATCCAGGATTTGTGACTTCCAGTACATCCTTTGGCTACTTTGGCATTTTCACTTGCGCAGACATACTCTATTATGATCCAGCTGTGGTCTTGGCAAGCAGATTTCAGGTTGACACCATTCTGTTCCCAACTGCTCAGGTGAACACCCTTCCACTGGTTCTCAGCCATCCAGTTTCACTCAGTGTGGGCCATGGGAATGGGGATCAACTTCCTTTCAGCAAATATGCACAGCTCCACTTTAGATATGACAGGTAACGTGAGAGTGCTCTAACTGATCCTTGTTCTCATGGGCAACATTTGTATCTGTGTAGTGCAGCTGACCTAAGCAGAAATTCCCATCAGCTTTAAGCATGCATATTCATGTCAACAGGACTAGGACAACTGTACAAGAACTTGTAAAGTTCTTTATATAAAGGAAATAAAATTGTGCTATGTAAGAACTTGGAAATTCTTAAGTTGACTACAAAGCCTCTAGTCTTTGGTAAATAATCAGTCCTGGAAATTTATGAGTGTTATTCTTCATCTTCTGACCCTGATGTTTTATTGGTGTTTTGGCCATGTGAAGACCCAAACTTAGTTTTCTCCACTAGATGGAAACCTAACTCTGAGAAATGTTCTTGTGAGTTCTGCAAATAGTACTTCTGGGCTGGAGACCTCGTGTGTCACATTTTCTTTGTAGGCTTTGTTTTCACTGTATATCTTTCCTGAGCAGATGCTAGAAGTCAAGCACAAATTTTATGTGCATGTGTTTGCAGAATTGAGAGAAACTTACTGCTAAAATGTAGCTCTAAACTTTGCCATCCAAATAAAAGGAGATGTGAGCCAGTCCTTTAGTTCTCAGTTGTTGATGACCCTATGTCACACCACTCATATTCTTTATGAATAGGTTTTACTCTGGGCTTTAAAGATTTCTCTATTTATGTAATGCACTTCCATAAAGATGTGAATTTTGGTAATATCTTTTCCTTTCAGAACTTTTTGGTTGGACTGTGTTAGCACCCATTTTAATCAGAATTACTGATTTCTAATGCAGTTAAACTCAAAAAAGAACGTAAAACTTTAGCCACATACATATAAATCATATACAATCAGGACACTAATCTTGTAATCTGCAATACATGAAACATCGGAATTTGATCTACTTTCCATTGATGGCAAAAATCCATTAGGTTAAGACTGTAGTCTGTGAAAGCTCAATTTAGTTTCAAAACAGTCTGGTAAATGTTAGAATTAAATTTTGCACATATGTAATTAGTGACTAGTGCTTACCTGTCCCATATATTTGCTTTCAGATTAGAAAATTTCTGCTGTTATGTGTTTGCAGGGAGTGGTGTTTATGCCTCAGATGGTCCGAGACCATATTACTACAATACTGAAATGGATAATGGTCACCTTTTGGTGACGGAACTGAGTTCGTGCCCACATCTTTCTCCTGACTATCCTGCTGCTGCTAACTGGACATTGCATGCCAGCCAGATCAAACAGCTTCCATCAAACAAACTCTCTTTCAGTGGGGTCGTATACCGTAATCTCTTTTTCACAGAACTCACTGAATCTGAGGGAAATTGAGCCATTTGCTGGCAGGACCTCTGTTGTCATCTGACTTACAAGATGGTAGAGAAGCAGCAAGATGAAATTTATGTCCTAGGTGCCTTTAATGGGCTACATGTTCTTGAAGAACAGTGTTATTTGCAGGTAAGAGTTTTCTGCTCTTACTTGAACTGTGGGAAGGCTATAATACTCTCTTTACAGTCTGTTTGCTTATTTTTTTTTTAAATTGGAGGCATTTAAGACAAGGCATTTTTAGGTCCCCCCAAAAAACATTTGTTTTCTTCATTATGTGTTTTGACTTCATTAGGGATGTTAATCTCCTTTTCTGTGTTATAAATGGTGGAAGAGTAGACCTTGGGTTGACCCTGTGCTGTAACACCCTTGGAGGTGAGTTCACCCAGCAGTTTTGGAAAGGACAGGACAAGATAAGTATGCTTCTCTGTGCTGACTGTACATCTGCAACACATCTTGCAGAAGCTGCTCTTTGGGTTTTGCAGGCTGTAGGTTTGTCAGGATTTATTGCTGAGGGGAGACTTTATTTCTCCCGTAACTACCTGAAAGGAGGTTGTGGCGAGGTGGAGGTCAGGTCAGTCACGTCTCCCAAGTGACAGGACATGAGGAAGTGGCTTCAGGTTGTGTCAGGGGAGGTTTAGATTTGTTATTAGGGAAAATATCTTCACTGAAAGGATTGTCAAGCATTGGAACAGGCTGCCCAGGGAAGTGGTTCAGTTACCATCCCTGAAGGTATTTAAAGAATGTGTAGATGTGGTGCTTAGGGACATGGTTTAGTGGTTGGTTTAGCAGTGCTGGGTCCAGTCAACCATTGTTGGACTTGATGATCTTAAAGCTCTTTTCTAACCTAAATAATTTTATTATTCTAAGCAGGTTTTTGTATATGTATATGAAAAGGACAGAAGAATGTATGTCTCTCCCTGTATTTATAGGGATGCTTTTGTGGTCACAAGAGAGCTGTTTTCTGCTCAGTGGTTTGTACCATAGTGCTGGTGTTATTATCTACCATCTGGTTATCTAACAAAGTAATTAACCTAAATATGGATATAACATTTGTATTCTGTATTTCTGAATTGCCAATCAATCGCAAATAATGGTAATTAATACTAAGAATGGTAATTAATACTAATATTTCTAGTTCTAATGGCATTCCATTCCTCAATTTGCCTTATCTAACAGCACAGTCACTGCACATTGATTTATTGACTTGATTTTGCAGCAAAAAACAATACTCTGTTGTGTATGTGTTTTTATATGATAGCTTTTGTTGGCATAGGCTTGGCCTTAACACTGGGAACAATAGAAAATAAATTCCTCTGACCTTAATGGTGTAGGATTCAATGGGTTGTGCCCCAATAAAAAACAGTTTTTAATTATTTGAAATTTTTGTGGGAGTATTAGCAGCCATTTCCAAAACACTGTTCCCACCCCATTTCTGAATAGGGACTTTTGTAAATAAGAGATTAGCAGAACCCTTGAAGATTTTAATTTCCTTTGAAAAGGAAAACAAGCCTCAAAACAATGTACCTACAAAAAACAGTTATTCGGCTCAGCATATTCTAATGTTATCATACCATCGTAGGTACTTCCTGAGGGTGGAATCTACTTTAATCTTTCTGGACACATTTCTAGGATATGGAAAATCTCCCTAGCACAGAATGGTTGATAACTGTTTGTACCACAAATGCTGAAAGCAAGCAATTTCTCAGGAGCATGCCTGTCTTCCCATGGAATGGTTGCTCCTGCCAGTGCGAGGACAGTCGAGGCTGTGCCACAGGTGTTGGGTGAGGGGAGTGCACAGCTGGAGCAGCTGGCACATGTACAAATGTGGGCCCTGCAGACTGTACTTCTTAGGCAAGTGCACTGAATTACTTTGTGTTTCCCAGCCTAAGATTTCTACGTGTGCCTAATTCTGTTTGTTTGTTCTGCAGGTTTGTTTTGAAGCACAAACGTTGTTTACGCTTAATCTGACCAACATAATTAAAAAAATACAGACTGATAGGAGGCAAAATACATTGGGTTTTTTAAACAAAGGGAATGTTTTAAAAATTAGATTGTAGTCTGTGAAAGTACCTAACTGAAACCCTCTACAATTCCTACAGTAGAAGTAATGGGAAACATTCTAC